>JAJIRX010000490.1:0-168322 GCA_023853785.1 Psilocybe azurescens | reverse complement strand
ACAAGTCTTTTTCTTTTCCCTTTCTCTTTTCTTTTCTTTTCTTTTCCTTTTCTTTGTCATCCTTCACATCATTGATACAGCATCATCTGCTCTGATGAACTTTGTTTTCTATCATTCTATGAAACTCCATCATATCTCTGATGGACTTTCACTTCCATCTTTATGATACATCTCTTTGATGAGCGTTTGATCTGTTTCCTTTCACTTCCATCTTTTATGATACATCTTTCGATGAACGATTGATCTGTTTCCTCTATTCTTATATACATCTGCTGATGAACATTCAAACTTGTTTCAACTTGCTGTACAGTTCATAGTATTTATACCAGGAAGGATCCATTGTATTCTTTAGCTAGTTCTTGAGAATCCAACCTGCTTAAACCCTGCTCTACTCTGAACTTGAACTTGTTCTTGTAAACGATTGGTGGTTAGATTACGCACACTGCGTGACTCTAACTTGAGATCGTAACAAAAGAACTAGCTTCTCACTCTACCATACTGCTTACGTCCACAAAGCGGTATGGGAGCTTGAACCAGACACCATGACATCTCAGCGCGGAACCTTCTCCGCAAACTCGACACCGATGACGGTGGTGAGCGAACACCTACATCAGACGTTCAACCCACTACCCGAACCCCAGGACTATTGTCTGGAGAAGAATACTTCACCGACGCCTCTGAACCCTCTGAACCCTCTGAAATCTCTGAACCAAAGCGAAACACAAATGGTTGACCAACAAATGATGACGCCCGAAGACAAGGGAACTCTCTCTTAGCAAACCTACACCCTTCAACGGTGAACGGTTTAAGAGCAAGAAATTCCTTCAAGAATGTATCCTCTATATGGGGATCAACAAGGACACCTACAACACCGAACCAAAGCGGATTCGCATTCATTCTCTCTTACATGCAAGAAGGAATGCGGTCATTTAGAAACAACAATTCGTCCAGAACAAATTGAACCTTGACGCGGGGGATGTCGACTTACCGACTTACAGGAATTTATCAACGAATTCCAGAAGGCCTTCAAGCCAGAAGAAGAAAGACATCGATGCATTGGACAAATTAAAATACTTGACAAAGAACCTGACCGCTGAACAACTAGTAACAAAGTTCAAACTACTGGTTGGAGAGGCAGGGATGTCTAATGACTCCAACACGGCAAACAAACTCTTGATAGAAATGTTCAAGACGGCGCTAAACCCGGCGCTAGTACAGAAAATCATCATGTCTGAAAAGAAGCCCACAAAAATTGAAGAATGGTACGACAAAGCCATGACCTTTGACAGGAGCTATCGACTCGCTATGGCGATTAAAGGCCCATCTCAATCAAACGCACAATTCATTCCCAGAGCCGTGCCAAAGAAGGACCCTTTTGCAATGGACGTTGACGTCATGACCACTGAAGAACGAGCAAGCCTCATGAAAAAGGGGCTTGTTTAGATGCAAACAAGCAGGACATCTCGCAGTAGATTGCCCTCAGAAGAAGAAAAACAATAACCCATTCATGTCAAAGGAGTTGCTGAAGAAAAAATGGACACCCAAGGACCTTCATGCCCATATCCGGGAGTTGAACATGGAGGAAAGAGAGGAACTGGCGAGTTTGGCGATGGGAAACCAGGAGGAGGATAACAACACTGAGGATTTTTAAACGGAGAACCGAATCGACGTCGGTCTCTCCACGATTAGGCATCTATTCTGTATTTATGGCTATGCTCGAGAATAAATCTATGCATTTACCGATTTCATTCTCTGCCATAAAAACGGAAAGCCACAAATCGTCGAAACCTCAGGTCTAATTGACTCTGGAGCTGGTGGAAAATTCATCGACCAAAACTATGCTAGGAAGCTAGGACTCGAACAAAAACCCTTGAAGAGAAGCCTCACGGTTTACAATGTGGATGGAACTCTCAACAAGAAAGGAACAATCTCTACCTTTGTAGAACTCAATCTTACCATTGGGAACAGAACGAACAAGGAAATTCTGTTTGTCTCCGGGCTGGGACGACAAAAGATTATTCTAGGACTACCTTGGCTTCAGAAACGAAACCCAGATATCGATTGGGAAACTGGAAGAGTTAAATGGAGAGTTTCCAAATCCATCCGCTCTACCACTATGGAAGAAGAACTGGAAGAAACTGAACCGATCATGGACACCACGGATGCCCCACTCGAGGACTTCAACGCTTTGGTAATAGATTTTATCGAAGCAAAGACTCCGAAGAAATAGATCAGGCATGGATCAATGCGAAAACTACGGCTTCACAAACTCTGGCAACGGAACATGAAAACAGGACACCTGCTAAACCATTGGAAGAACTTATTCCCCGGACCTCCACGACTACCTTGGACTTTTTGACAAAAGGCAGCTGATCGATTTCCTATCTCAAGACCCTGGGACCACAAAATTGAACTGAAGCCTGGGTTCAAACCGAAACCATGCAAGGTCTATAGCCTCACCCGGAAGAACAAATCGAACAGGACAAATTTCTCAAAGAAATGCTGGACAAGGGATATATTGTCAAATCAGAATCGGACATCGCATCGCCTTTTTCTTTGTAGCCAAGAAAGATGGAAAACTGCGACCTTGTCAAGACTATCGATACCTGAACGAATGGACAGTAAAGAATGCCTACCCTTTGCAACGGATCCCGATCTACTGGACAAACTCAAAGGAGCTTGAAATTCTTTACCAAATTGGATGTCAGACAAGGGTATAACAATGTTCGCATTCGAAAGGAAGATCAACGGAAAGCCGCCTTCAAAACGAATCGAGGACTCTTTGAACCCACGGTTATGTTCTTTGGATTATGCAATTCCCGGCCACTTTTCAATCTATGATGGATTCGCTGTTCGAAGGCGAAATCTCTGAAGGGTTTGTGATCATCTACATGGACGACATCCTAATCTTTGCCAAAAATCAAGAAGATTTGGCAAGATACGAACAATTGTCCTGCAAAGGCTAAAGGATAACGACCTATACCTCAAACCAGAAAAATGTGTCTTCAGACAACGAAAAGTTGAATACCTGGGAATGATAATCGAAGAAGGAAAATCTCCATGGACCAATCGAAACTTAAAGGAATCCGAGACTGGCCTGCACCACTACAGTAAAGCAAGTCAGGGGATTCCTGGGATTCGGAAATTTCTACCGAAAATTCATCAGGAAATTCTCTACAGTGGCACAACCCCTGAATGATCTCTTAAAGAAGGACAAGAAATTCGAATGGACAGACGCAGCTCAACGAGCATTCGACGAACTAAAACGACGATTCACGGAAGAACCAGTTCTCTCTATGCCAGACCCAAGCAAACCATTTCAAATCGAATGTGATGCCTCTAAATATGCATCTGGAGCTGTTCTGACTCAACTCGATGGTAACGGCGAAAGACACCCATGCGCATTCATTTGAAAACCTTCTCCGCAACGGAAAGGAATTACGAAATCTACGATCGGGAACTCCTGGCAATTGTACGAGCATTACAGGAATGGAGACATTACATTCAAGGATCCGAACATACAACGATTATTCATTCTGATCACAAAAACCTGACCTATTTCAGAAGCCCAAGAAATCTGAACAGACGGCAAGCTCGATGGTCATTATTCCTATCCGAATTCGATCTGAAACTGATCCACATGCCTGGGACAAAAATGATTCAATCTGATGCCTTATCCAGAAGACCAGATTTCATACCGGACGAAGACCACGATAACGAAGATGTGACTCTATTACCAGAGGAACTCTTTGTCAATCTAATCGACACTGAACTACAACAGAAAATCATTGATTCAGAAGAATTCGACACGGATATTGCAGAAATCTTGAAAGCTCTACTACAAGGGGGACCACCGAATTTACGAACAGATCTCGACGACTGGAGAACAGAAGAATTCAATGGGAAAACGTCATTTTTATAAAGACAAGACATATATACCAAAGAACCAAAATCTACGACAACAGGTGGTAAAATCCTTTCACGATCTACCATCGGCAGGACACCCAGGAGAACTTGAAACTTACAACGCAGTAAAGACACATTACTGGTGGCCAGGGCTACGATCCTTTGTTAAACAATACGTCAAAGGCTGCGGGATCTGTCAACAATTCAAAATTAACAGGAACCCCTCTCACCCGTCCTTCATGCCAGTAGCCGGACCAACTTCTACGACCATTTGCAAACTGTTCAATGGACTTTCTAACCGACTTACCACCAGTTAAGAACAGCGCGGGACAGATTGTGGATGCGATTATGGTCGTGGTAGACCATGGGCTTACTAAGGGGTGATTTTAATACCTTGCCGAAAAAAGGGAAACCGGGAGAGGCACTCGACGCAGAAGGAGCAGCTCAACTCTTACTCGACAATCTTTTCAAACGATTCGGACTCCCAGACAGTATCATCTCCGACCGAGATCCCCTATTCACCGCAAAAGTCTTTCAAGAACTCATGAAACTCTTGGGAATCAAGTCAAAATTAACTACGGCTTATCATCCAATAGGAGACGGAACCACCGAACGATTCAATCAAGAAATAGAAGCCTATCTATCCATCTACTGCTCGTCACACCCAACCAACTGGAACAAGTCAGTTGGAACGTTGGAATTCACGCACAACAACAGGAAACACTCCGAAAGAGCCAAGACCCCGTTCGAACTCACCTTAGGTTCATCTCCAATAGCCATTCCACTTGCATTCGAGAACACCAAGGCCCCATCAGTGGAGGAAAAGTCAAACATCTCCTAAAAGATCGAGAAGAAGCGCTAGCTGCCCACGAACTTGCAAGACAAAGAATAGCTGAACGACGAAAATCGAACTTCAAACCATTTGAGAAAGGAACGAAAGTTTGGCTAGACTCCCGCAACATCTCCACGAGGTATCATTCAAAGATGAAACCGAAACGAGAAGGCCCGTTCACAATCACGGAAGTCTTGGGACCTCTCACGTACAGACTCAAAATACCCAAGATATGGAAGATCCACGATGTTTTCCATGCCACTCTACTCATGCCATATAACGAGACAGAAACATATGGACCGAACTTTCCTAGACCACCACCCGAGATCAAAAATCAGGAAGAACACTGGGAAGTCGAAACTATTCTGAATCACAGAAAGACAGGACGAAAACCCAAGAAAGGAAAGCGAAAATATCAGTATCTTATCAAATGGACCGGATTCCCTATCTCCGAAGCAACGTGGGAAAAGATGACGCGTTCGACAACGACAGCGAGATTCTTCGAGAATATCATCAATTACACAAACTCTGACCATCCTGATGCCTCGCCTCCTCCGACGTATCGCCTCTTCTTTCACTCCGAAACTCCGAAACAAACCAACTCGAAACCCCAATCTTTGATACCCCTTTGGCCGATCAGACTGTGGAAGAGCTTGAGAGCTGCAAAAAGAAATTCTCACCGCATACAAAGAAACGATTGATCAGAAGGAGATGGCAAAACAAAACTACCGCCCAGCTGCTGCTAAATCTGCCCACTACCAAGCCAGATCTCTACGCCTCAAGTTAAATCTGGTCGAACGAGAACTCCATCGACGCCTTCCACTGATCGCCAAAGTAGTTAAAAAGGCCAAGTCGTTCTACCTCTAAACCATACCTCCAACTACCAAAGCAACGCAACATGTCTTTCATCGATACCCCTGCCGCTTCTTCCTCTTCTACCCCTGCCAACTCACATCTACGAGGCAAACGACCTGCCGTGCCTCGTTATGCTCAAACACTTTCAATATTTGAAGCCCTAGACCTCTTCACCGACAATGCCGGAATCGCAAACACCACAGGCGAACCATACAGAAACTAATGAACTCGTACAAGTAATAGACTTCACTCCTTCTGAGGCATAAGGAGTGTAGTACGGGGTAATGTTACGACAAGTCTTTTTCTTTTCCCTTTCTCTTTTCTTTTCTTTTCTTTTCCTTTTCTTTGTCATCCTTCACATCATTGATACAGCATCATCTGCTCTGATGAACTTTGTTTTCTATCATTCTATGAAACTCCATCATATCTCTGATGGACTTTCACTTCCATCTTTTATGATACATCTTTCGATGAACGTTTGATCTGTTTCCTTTCACTTCCATCTTTTATGATACATCTTTCGATGAACGATTGATCTGTTTCCTCTATTCTTATATACATCTGCTGATGAACATTCAAACTTGTTTCAACTTGCTGTACAGTTCATAGTATTTATACCAGGAAGGATCCATTGTATTCTTTAGCTAGTTCTTGAGAATCCAACCTGCTTAAACCTGCTCTACTCTGAACTTGAACTTGTTCTTGTAAACGATTGGTGGTTAGATTACGCACACTGCGTGACTCTAACTTGAGATCGTAACACTACGAAGCTGATAAACTTATCAGAACTGATCAAGCTTTGCACGAAGCCATATCAGCAGGTTGATCAGGTCATATAATCTGTTTGTACAGATGATCAGGGCTTGATCACTACGCAAAAGCCACCCACTTGTGAGCTTGTGAGAACATATCACGCTTCATCATTCAGACCTACAGTTATATGCCTGAACCAAAAATTTTAACTTGACTTATTCTACAGATTAACCTAAACATCTAGAAGATAAAGGTGGCTAGACTGTGACCGTCAACCATTCAGAGAATGAAACAGCGAGTCCTCTTACTGACCTCAATTGGCCATGGTGCTCGACTTGCTTTACCTCATACAACTTCAGTAATGGTTATGCAAATTTAGACCTTGGCTATGACTTGGCTACACCCTAACTACGACAAGAACATGGCATGTCACAACCGGACTTGAACATAATAATATAGCAAAAGCGGTCATATGACTTAAGTTTCCTGAGTGGAGCATGTTGTAGTCGTGCAAGTGGGGCATTGGTGGAGTGTGGAGCATTGTGGGTTTAGGGCATGAGCTTTGTGTGTATATAAGGCCGCCTTGAAATTAGATTCGGGCATCTTGTCTTGTCCTGATTTTACTCGCAGCTAACTGAAAATTAAAGGAGCTTGGGTTAACAGAGGTAAGTTGTCATTTCTCCCTCAAGCAATCCAGGTGCTTACTATTGTTGGGACAAAATTGCAGCTTTGCAAACCCCCACACTCGGTGAGTCCCTTTCCACCTTCTTACTGATGTTGATGCTAACATCTTTGTGCGCTGCATCTTTCTGATGGTGAGTAAATCCTTTGATATTCCTCTTGAGTTTTTTCAGAGCGCTTGCTGATTTACACCTTAATCAGGCACATCTTTCTTACTCAGGGTTTTGTATTGATTAAGAATTCCTGTAAACTAGGTCGTAGCTACATATCCTGTACAGCTCTATATAAAAATACAAATGGTTTTGAATATTTTATTGTGATTTCTGAATATTTCGAATCTTTTGTTTTTTCAACCAGTACAGATTGTATATACAAGCCCAGTATCTGGTACCAACAGATATGAGATGATATTGCTGACAATGGGTGGTCAGTCTGACCATTCCGACAATATTATATAGGAAGATTATTGAAACATGTCAACCGGCCGAAAAGCTGATGGACTGATAAGTGTAGATGTGCTCATGTCTATGCATATATTCTGATCTCGATTTTTCCGACATAAGGCTGGGTTGACAGCTGTGGGCGCCTGTCAGGACGACTAAGCAATGGCGAGGCAATTTCCCGTTCTTAAAATAGCCAGGCTTCAAGATCTTGAAATCAACCTATGTGCAAAACTCTGGGTACGTTCCAAAAATTTCACTGTGAGCTTGCTTTAATAAACGTCCTCTATATGATCCATATTCTCTGGAGACGAGCATTCCACTGACAGCGATCACCTAGGGTCTGCAGCTATTCTCGTTCGTAATTGTATTGATCAATGATAACCACTACATCTTAACTGCGTGCGATGAGAAAGATTCTTATTTTGTTGTTCCGGGGAATATATCACCGGTAGCACATATGGCCAAAGAATGTTGTCGCATGTACAGTAGCAGGTCTTGAAAAGTCACGCGAATCCGAATGGTAAGCGTTATGAACTTGATTGCTGCTTCGCCCGAATGTCGAACCAAGATAAACAACTGTCGTATAGCCAGCGATAATTCTGTTATATCCGATATCCCAAGACCACGGGAAAATACAGCCCACTTCAATCCACGAGCTTCGTACCGCATGCCATCATCATTCATTCTGTAAGAAATCGATCCCTGAGAATATTCCTACCAACAGACCTATATTAGTGTTACTGCGGAAATTGCATCCGTCTCGTGCTACTAGTAGTCTGAAGACCACTCTTCGCGTGAGAGATATTGGTATTGGTGCTGTCGATAATATTTTGATAAACGTAGAGCACTATTATAAGCCCAGTAGGCGCCCTTTTCCGGGGATTTTCTTTCACCGGCGGACTGCCCTATTTTCGATCAGGCGCTAGCGCTGAAGACGTTCGCTCTCGCAGACTTAGGCCCCAAGCTATATAAGCGGGCAGACAAGAACGATTTCTCTCCATCAGTCCTCGCAATTAACCAACCGCCTAATCACTGACACAATGAAAATCAGCAGCACGCTCTTCATTCTTACCGTTTTTATATGGAGTCATGCCTCACTGGCTGCGTGCAGCCCACTCGTACGTGATACAGCAGTTACTGGGGGCATGTTGAAAAATTTCTGAAATGGGTTGTCTACAGCGACGTGCAGAGGACACATGCGGGGATCCGTCTCTTGCCGTGATTTTCGTTGAAGGGTTTAGCAGAACCTTGACAGCGCACAACGTCAACTTTCTTGCAGATTTCGTTAACGCGGACACGATAAACACTGGCACGGTTGACTATGAGATCCAAGGAGAAATATTCCGCGCTTGGAAGACGCCACAGATCAACACTGTTCCTCTATTTCGCATGGGCAGCGATACGCTTGCCTCAGATATTATATTGGCTACTTCTACGACCACTGATCCTCCAACTGTCCCTGGGTTCCCGGTAAATTTTGGCCTCATCGCGTATGTGTATACAACACAGATTTGCAGCAGTGTTCCGCTTTATCAGCTGAGCTTGCCTGCGAGGACTGATCACTGGGTCACGACGGACGCAAGTGAGAGGGACGCGCTCGTTAATTTTGGGTGGACCGACGAAGGAATCGTTTCCTATGTATTGCCTTTGTATGGTAAATTTATTTCTGAATTTGGTATTGTTATAGTTCCGCTGGCTAAAGCATTGTTATAGACAACTAAGGACTCCGTGGATAAAAACAGAGAAACAATGAACAGCGGCGGCAAATTTAGGAGAAAGGTTTAAATTTTTGAAAACAATAAATTCCTCCTTCTGGCCTTGATCATTTAATCTTCAGAGTCGTTTAAGCTTGTCTGCTACCTGTCAGATTTCAGGTTTGGCGGTCTCTACTACTCTCCCTGTGCTCCGTCGCTCTCCAGGAAGTTAATAACGTAGATTAGAACGATTTTATCTGTTGCTGGATCCATCACATTCAAAACGGTGTCCTGAGCAGTGGATGCCTCCCTGTTATCATCGCTTCGTCTGCGCTCACTCCAAGCCAGCTTATTATCTGGATAGGGAACCCACAGTAACCGCTCCCCTGCTGTATTACGAATCCAGCCCCAACCATGCACAAGCTATTTCTGGACGGCTGGGGCAAGGTACGACATCAAAGTATGACATGTTCGCACAAGGTCGCATCGCAAAGTTATCTGGTTCTTCTACAAAACCGTCTAAATACAGCATAGGACAACGTGCACCCGACTGTTGCAGCCTGCCGCCTTGTTAAAGCACAATTGAAAAGGTTGCCACATGACAAAGTGAAAATGCCAAAGAACTGGGATTGTACCAGATCGTATCCCACACTGGACTCATAGAACGCCTCTGAACCCGAACCGAGAACCGAGAGCAGACGAGATTGATAGGCCGTTGACTCCTGAGAGATAAAGGCACAGGATTCGAAGACTGAATCCACGCTCGTCCGAGCACGCACTCTCCGCGCATGTGACTGGCCACAAGCATTGAGTCTAATTTCTGGGCTGTCGAGAGGAAATCATGCAGTTCAGATACTTTGACAGAAGCCTGAAAGGTCCGACTCGGAGACATGCATAGTAGTATTACACACCTTGCGATTGATCGCACCGCAGATTAGAGTTCATGGGAAGTGCAACCTGCGGAGGGCCTCCTCAGTGTTATACACCTGCCCCAAGTCGTCGAGGGCTGGTAGAGCGAATCTAGAGAGGTGAAGCGGACTCCATATACTCAGCATAGCGATCGTCGCCCGGGGTTAATGGTCCGTTTGAAATTTCTCCTGATCCCCGGCACCGATGCAGCTACCGAGGCTTGGGAATTTCAAAACACGTGTTGCCACTGGCCAGGAATATTTTACCACCCTGACACGAGATTTGAAAATGAGATCAAAACGCATGGGATTGAAATGGAGAGGGTGCACCATGGGGAGCCTATACAAGATTGCATGTAAATGTAAAAGCATATTTGTGTTACTAAAAGGAGAGAAAACTGCAGTGTCAAAGCGAAAAGAGACAACGACGACGATGAGATGATATGTATGACGAAAAAGACAAAGGAGAAAGGTGAAGGAAGCCCGAAAAGAAAATAGAAACGGTCCTAAAATAGTACACAAATGGGGACAGGAAAGAAGAAAGGAAAGAAGAAAAGCACAGGGGTAAAAAAAAGTTGTCATCCAGGGTTCACGAATGTTGGACAGGGATCGAAGGTCTATTTTTCCGGGCAAATCTTAAGGTGAAGTCCTTGGCTTTTGCTAGCCAGCCCATGCTGCTCATGCTATTGGGGACTTTGGGAGCAGGTATTGTCAACCGAGAGGATTGATGTCTCAGCGTCCCTGCAGCTTGGATGCTCGTGCGCCGCGACCTAGTCACCACAGCCCCATCATCTTCGCCGTCAGATTCCACCGTCGCTTCTTGGACAGACACGCCGATGATGACAGACGAGTCTATTGTCGGTGCGCCCCTGGGCGGAATGATGCTGGTGGACTGAGACCGGCTGAGCCGCCGTGGGATCATCTTGGAGGAGATGCTCGGGCGGGCTGCTATGTGGTGCATTTGCGTGACGTGGTTGTCGTCTTCAGTGTGTGCATGGTCGTTCGAATAGGCTGACGCTCCGGAGGCAATGGAATCCGTGCTGTCGTTCTAGAACAGAGTATGAGCACAAAAGCATTGGGCAACAATAGAATTGCACTCACCGCCATTTGGGCTTGGAAGAACGGTGAATTCGAGGTGATTTTCATAAGCGAAGGCGTTGTGGGCCCTTGCTCTCCGCCGTTGAAACATCTTCCGCGAGCTGTGGGAGGCTTAAGCGGGGGTCCAAGATATGCGGGGAAGCAGACGTACCTGGCCTATCCGTGATATTGAGATGCTACCTCGCCGTCTTTCTCTAATCCTTTTGATGGCAAGGGAGCTCCCAGGCCTCCCATCCGGAGAGTCGGTGAGCTGTTCTCGGGCCTTCTGCTCGCTCTCCCTTTCCAATTGCTGAAAAATCTATTATATCCACTGAATGTAAGTACATGTAAGATGCAGCTGTAATTTAAACAACACGTACCTTTTCGAGCGGTTCGAGGTTTCTGTCCATGATTCTAATGCTCTCGACTGCGGAATATACCATTTAATGAGAACGACGCGTCGAATAAGAGGGATTATGAGTGCGAACTGGACGTTGGGTGATAATGTCGGGAAGAGAGTTCAGGCATTAATTCGAGCACATGTCGTCTCTGAATCCCTGGGATGAACAAGGGAGCTTCCAAGGATTCTAGACACCCGCGTTACCATTTCTGTCTCCGGTTCGGACTCCGCCGCGTAACTTATTGCACTTCTGATGAACTCGTCCACGGTTCTATGATGGTCCATCATGCAAAATGAGCAGACATCGCAGTCCATAAATCGCAATAAACGCTATCGCCTTTCTTGTACTTTTTAGACCTTATTCGCTTCTTTGAACTTTTACTTCACAACGGTTGCTGAGCTTCTCAGTATAAGGAACAGCAAGGAACTCGCCACTAGATTCGAACTTGGCAATTATCGTAAGCCCAACAGCGAAATGGGTGAACCCTTACCGATAGAAAGCCATCAGGCAATAAATCGGAGAAGAGTTAGAAGGAGCAATATGATAGATATATCACATCGAAGACGCCTGCCCGAACAGCGAGTTCCATATACTCAGTTCTCAACCTATTTAAAATTCCTTTTCTAAGTAAGAAGTACAAATTGAAAGGGGTTGCAAGTCGACCCACACACACCGAGACTCGAGTCTCACCGACTGACCATAGTCCTTCTAGACGGAGCCAGTATACTGGGCTCGGCACTGTAAACAAAGCCGATCGATGTTGGGCTTTGAAATTATGGGTTACATACTTGGGAGGCGTACATAAGTGGCGCAACAACTACAACAACGGTCGTCGATGTGATAAGATAAATATGTGAACTTGAATATGAAACTTTATCAAGCAGTGTATACATTTGATAAGTGCTGTCGACCGTGGCGTTAAAGTTCCAACAACCAGGCTAGTAAAATAAAGGCCACTAGTAATCACTAGTAACATAAAGCCTCAAAGCATCGATACACCGTTCGAGCCCTTCGGTGAATGGCTTAGCCGAGTGCAGCGGCGCGGGTGATACAGAGTCGACCTTATAGACGTGGCGGGAGATGAAATGGTATTTCATACATACATATGTATATGACGAACAGAACATTACGCAACGTATATGAACGTCTGTGCCGTCAGCAAAATGGTATCAGGGTATGATCTATCTATATGCCTGGAGAATCAGGTCTTGGTATCCGTATCCTGGAGATGAGAGCTTCGTCGCGTTCCTCGTTCATAGCCCTGACCTCCTGCAGCAATCGCGTCAACTCCATCGTACGCCCGTTTCCTGCGGGTAGTGGAGGGACGTTATACCCCGTTGCCTCCTCCTCTTCCTCCTCAGATCCCCACCCATCGCTATCGTCTTCTTCGCTCTCGTCTTCTTCCTCTTCCTCCTCATCTTCCTGATCGTCCTCCTCTTCTTCCTCCTGCGGAAGCGTGCCCAACGCCTGCCCCGTACAATCCTCCAGCTTGATCCCATTGCCCGCACACGCATTCCACCACTTATTCCACCTTGCATACCCCCATTCTCCACCGACGGCCCGTCCGCACGGTTCAGATCATTTAGCATCGTGCGGCTCAGAGCCCTTACCCTTGCCAGCTTCGGAAAATTGCGCCGCGTCAGCGCGGACACATTCAGCTCGTTCAAGCGCTGCGTGATCTTCGTGCGCATGGGATCGACAGACGTCGCGGCGGCGTACCCGACCCCGAAGGCAGCACCCAGGCCGTGCAGGCCGATCGCAGTGAGGTTCGGGTGCGGGTGGTGCACGAGCTCGCTCGGGATGTCCCAGTCCGCGTTGAACGTGAACGTCGAGAGGTTGGGGCAGAGATCCAGGATGGCCGCGACGTCGAGCAGAGGGTGGCAGTTCAGGTCGAGGAGGGCGAGCGACAGCCCGTGGGCCCGGACGAACTCGACCACATCAGGCACGTCGAGGGCGCTCGCGCCGGAGTCGATGGAGAACCCGCGCAGCGAGGGAGGTCCCACCCCGCGGCCTGCTCAACGATCTCTTCGACGTAGCCCCGCAGCGAGAGCTGCTGCAGGAACGGCAGCTTCAGGGGTAACCTGAAGCCGACCCGAGGTGCGCGTACTCCTGTGCGACGGGCACCGGACTTTCCACGTCGATGTGAGCAGCGACGATGTTAGGCAGCGAGTTGAGCGCCCAGATGACCTTGGCGAGCGACGCGCCCGGGACGTTCCACTGCACCGTGTGCAGCTTGCGCGACGAGTACATGGCCAGGGCGTCAGCCACCGGACCAAACGCTTCCCCATCGGCCGTTCGACGACGAAGATTTCGAGATTGGGGCAGTGTCGGATGATAGATACGAGTGCATTTTCCAGATCCTGTAAAGTGAGGCCCTGACTCGGGGAAGGGTGGTACCGCGACAGATGTATTCTCCGCGTCCACCAGCCAAATGAGGATGTCACGGTTGTAGTGGACGATGCTGATTTGTCGAGGATGGAGCACAAAGTAATCATCTTTGATGGATCGCTGAAATGTAGACAGCGGAAGAGGAATTCAGATCCTACGTTCCGCCATTGTCGGCATGTGGATATAATGGCCTGTTAGAGAGAAGTTAGTCGATACGTAACATCCAGGGAACGTTGAGACTGTAAACTCGAGATGTTTTCAAAACATCACAAAGTAAATCCAAAGCTTACTTTCTTTGTCGCGTAACTCCTCCTTTGCAGCAGATTCATAGCCTCCTGGGGGACCTCAGCCTCCACCTCATGGACTCCAAAGACAACCTCCTATTATCCTGCGGAGTAGGCAGCATATCCACAAACGGATCTTTATACCACGCTGATTCCGCCATAACCGTTGGGAATCCATGTTGAAAAAGGATATCTTCATCGGCGGCGAGATCGAATATCTGCGACCATATTTCGTCGGGGAGATTGGATATCATGGTGATGGGAGGTGAGAATGAACATGCGATGCATGTAAGCTATAAGAAAGGAGCGAATGTCGAACAAGAAAAGAAACATGCAACCCGTCAGGAGGTTCGAATATTTCGGTGCTGTCACGTGGTATTACGGTACGCGACGCGACGCGTGTTTGGGGCGCGTCCGGATTTACATCCAATTCAGTTGGATGTCGCTCCGTTAATAGCGAGCTCCTGTCCCCTAGAATCCACGGCCATGGACATCAAGAGAAGACGATTTTTTCAACACTTCCAATCCATTGTTAAACTGGCAGCTTGAATGAAGCTGGAATGGTCAAACTCTGTTCTAAACCAGTCAGACTTATCTTTGGTCGTTGATTGATATGCTTCTTAATAATTGAACATGGGAATCGCAGTTAAATTAGAGGACATGAAAGAGCAACAGTGTCAGGATATAAGTGTTGGACACGACGTGCGCATCGTGATGTACCATCATAGCGACCGTGCCACAGGCGACATGTGGGAGCGTTGTGCGAAACCTTCTCTATCACTGACAATAGTATAGTGATTGGTTCAAATTGCATAGGAAGAGAATTGATGATTAAAGCAAAGGATCAGAAATCCTACAGTTTGAAGATACGGCAATCGGGTATAATACAAAATTACAAAAGGAAGAAAAATGCAGAGAAACCAATATTTTTATAAGGTTCAGCCTTGCTTGTGGCAGGTCTGTTCCTCGAGCTCCAGCTCTCGGGACTCTTGAGTGAGTTCGCAGGGCGTGCAGCAGAAGGCAGAGCAGCAGTCGCCGCCTCCTCCACCAGCAATGTTGTATCGTCCTCTGATATGTCCACGGTTCATCATCTAATGATTGAGTTATTAGTCAAGGCGCTAATCACAGGAAGTTTTTGTCATAGATAATTACCTGCATGATCCATCCGAATCCACATTGTGATGCAGCCATGGATGCAGCAGTCAGATGAGCATAGACCACCGTGCTCAGGGTCAGGGTATCCCTTGCTGGCGAGATGCTCAGCGCGGCGCTTCACTTGACCGTAGGTGATGCAGGGGAAGCAGCAGGCGACTATGACTGGATAAAGAAAAGAGACATAAGTCAAATACCGTTTCACGCATGAATTTTATGAGAACAAGATAGAGAGACGTACAGGTTCCGGCGTCGCCGCAACAATCAAACAGACCGTGACTCCATTCACGAGTCCCATCGGCGTTGACGGGGACGTTGTTAGCGTTCCTGTTACCGCCATTGACTTGCATGCCAGGGTTGGCCATGGGCTGCTGCTGATTGTATGCCATGTCGAAGAGAATGCGAATAAACTTGACGACCTCGGAGGGGATGGGGTGTCTTTGGGATTGTGAAGAATATCAATTTCGGGTCACAGCGCTCTTATATACGGCCAAAACAATTGGGACCCTACTTTAGTCCCGTTTTGTGCGCGAAAGACGACCGGTACGTAAGCAGCCTCATGCGGCATAGCGCTGAGACCCATCAACGGATTAATCTATTTGGCAACCCCCCTTCCCATGATGCAACCCGGGTTGCTAAATAAGAATTTTGGCAACATCAAACCCGGGTTGCTACATGCATAATTACCTTTTGGGCTTCAGTGTCCGACTCGTACTGCCGTGCAGCCGTGTTGCCGTTGAATCTGCCGTTTTATTAGTCAGCAAATCACCCCTTCGTATAAACACGATGATAACGAACATCAATGGTCGTAAAAGCTATCTCTTTGAATATTGAAAACATAAATTCAAGCACAGAACACTGCATACTTATTGCTGCTTCATTTGTTATACTTGATTAAAGAGAGATATTCAATGCAAAGAAAGTACCGACTGTAGTATAACAAATTAAATGTAAAGATTGCAAGCATGTGCAAGGCTGCTACTATCCCTTACCCTTTCTTCTTTTTGATCCAATCTTAATTATGTGATTGCTTATTGGCTGATGACGGCAAATTGATGGGAGGCCTTTTCTCCTCATTCGGTTTCCCTCAAAGTGCTTTTGTTTTTCCCTCAATTAAAATTCACATTCATTGATAATAGGAATATAAAAGTTTATATACAAAAATTATGGCAAGGGGAGGAGGGCAAGGGTATCAAACCAAACATGTGATCAAAACGAAGAACGGGTAGGGATAGTATGCATAAGTTGTAACGCTAACTTCAAATTTTGATGCGGCACGCTGCGCTGCTTGAAAAACTTGTGGCAAATGTTATCGTATTTCAATCCCCTACCTTGCATGCCGGAACGGCAAAAATGTCATTCATGACGTAAGCATTGAAGCATTTAAGGGGTTTCTCGCATGTTTGTTAGCAACCCGGGGTTGCAGCGGGAAAGGGGGTTGCCAAATAGATTAATCCATCAACAATGGGTTGTCAGACAAGATCATCATTCACAAAATGCAGGGGTACTTTGTATTCCTGAAAGGAGTTTCTCATGGCCCTGCCTGTGAACGGTCGACGTTTCAATTTCCTCTTTTGGACAACGGCATCCTTGCATTTGTGACTGTAAATACACTCACCGCAAATGACTGGATGAGTGCAACCCTTAAAGTTAGCATCCTCGCCCACATTTTAGTGAGATTTGAATAGTTAAGGACCAAGGAAATCGAAGGTTAGGCTACGACGATTATTGGATTCTACTGGTTGGAAATTGTGACACAGTCTAGAGCTTATATGGCTATACTAGGGTATCCAATTAGTTTGGTTGATGTTAAAGCATTGACAACCACGGCACCTGGAAATCCACCTTATGTGCGAGGAGTAGAGAACTGTCTAAAAGGACCGATGTGGATTCGCTGAATTTCCGAAAAGTCAAGGAGGGCTGTGATGTCGCACCGCCACCCAATTACCGAGGCAACTCAAGCTTGACTGACTCCTAGAACATACCGTAGCACGCCACCCCGAGTTGGTCGTGTCGGCCAACGCTGTTAAAACTGGAATACCACTATCACTTTTGGTTTTAGCATCACCCATAAATATCTTCACCTCTACCTTCTCGCTTCGGAGAGTTCAAAGTTGGCTAAGTTGAACATATATCTTCACACATGAGGCAAGCCTCATGTATCTAGAATCATTCAAGAATAGCATAAGCGATGAAGGGAATGATTTGAGCCCTGCGCTTATTTCGAGGGGCTCCCATGATCCATCACCGCCCGACAAATGTGTCGATGGATGGAGTGTTGTACGTACATGGGCGCTACACACCTGCACACATTGACATGCAATTCACTCGTGTGTCAAATAGCATATCCGCCGACGACCCCGATAAAATCATGGTGCCAACAATGATTGATCATGTCTACAATCCACAAGTAAAAATATGGAGTACTTTCTCCCTTGATCCCTTATGATCGTCGCCGTAGCAGTGTTGGAGACAATCGCACTCTGTGAGCGGAGATCAAGACGACTGGTGAAAGCACTTGGTAGCAAACAAGATTCACGCTGTTAATCACATTCCGTATCATTCACTGTCCACAGAACGCCGAAATCCCGACTCCGAGGTGCCAATTGACGTACATGCTGCATATGACACTGGCAGATCGATACGCCAACAGTTGAACGCCCTGTTATTCTCATTGTCGCATCGAGCATCGGAGTGCAAGGTTAAGAGACGTTCAAGGTCTCGACGCTCTGATATTGTTTTCTCAGAGAGCGAGATCGGCAGCTTCATTGCGGCGTACGCGATGGGATTTATGAGCTGGAGCCGGCCAAGTCGGTCAAATGATTGAAATTGAATCCCGGCGTCGTTGTAGTGGAGTTACGTGTATCGAAGCGGAAGCCAAGGAGATGTCTCTCGGACGTCAAGCTCTCCGATAGCGAGGAGTTTGTCCAGTATGCGTATATCCCAATCGGATCTTCATTGTTCGTTATCAATGCCACTTCTGAAAGTACAAAAATTAGAGAATACACACTCCGACTCCTGAGAGATCCCTTTTCTACCGATATCCGTTATAAGCGCCTGCATACGATGGAAATTCTCCGACCAGGTCGCAGTAAAGTTAGTTTGCTGAGCCCTGCGTCCATAGGGCGAATAATAGGAAGGATAGAAACAGAGAAGAGAGTGGAGACAAAATGTCGACTAGACATTGTCTGGTGGATGATTGCCAAAGAGAAGTACCGTCAACTTCGCTTGATATCTATGCGTGGAAGGATAGCCAGATTATGTCGCTCGTTCATGAATAAAGATAAATCCACTGAAGAATGGCTGTAAGGAGTGGTTGTTGCTGGCTTTCGAAGTCAGCAAAAGCGACCATGCCCATGCCGTGCTTCTTGGTGTAGGACTACTACACGTGCTGTTAAAAAGTTTGACTTCGGTTCGCTCATAGTCACCACATCGTTAACGTCGATTGTCAAGCCTGTGTAGTCAATGTCGCGGTCAACGTCAGCATCAATGTGATGAACTTGGAAAGCTTTGCCTTAATGGGTCGGCTTGATCTCGGCAAATAAGTTGAAAGCCTGAAATAAGCTCCAATTGAAACCCACACCAAATACAAGCACGCACAATTCCCTGGCTTGATTCAAGATTCTTCATCTGATACCTGGCTATTTTCCTGCACTAACCAACGCATATCCTGGCATAGCTCTCCAAATGTTCAATCGTACTCGTATCAAAGGTGTACCAAGCACTCCGATTTGTGCCGTTCGTGACGGGGATGAATGATTATGATTTGTAGTGCCTTTGTCGTTCTTGTGGGCTGCGCACTGTAGTCAATCCCCGGCTGGATTCATTACTAAAGAACTGCGTTCCTGGAGAAAGCCAAGTACTTCATTACCTTTGCTGCACGACCCTTGGACTCCTTCGTTAGTCACTGCCAACATTGACTATCATTGAGCATTCTGGAAGCAAATTGTCGCGCCTTTGAGGTGTTCTGAACCTTTGCGAGCCTTGGGAAGCCATAGCTGGAGTGTCCGGCTTCAAATGTCTATAGGTTGTAAATTGCAGGTGTGTCTCCTGCGTTCTTTACCCAACTTCACCAGCAACGTAGACGGGGGCACTTGTTGTTCTTACATATGCATTGCTGATCTTCTTTTTTTTCTGTGCTATTCTTCAAGCCAGTCTTGGCTGACTGAGTAATTTACTCTGGGTACTGGTGGCCGTCGCCGGTCGGTGAATGTAGTTAACTCTGAGTCGCCGATGAACATGATCGACAAAATCATAACTTCTGACTGTTCGTTATATATACTCCATGCACGGCGCTTGGGCAGTTGTTGATAAAATCGGAATACACAACGTGCATACGAAGGCGAAATGTAAGAAAGCTTGCCAAATGGCTGTAGCTTCTCTGTTCTCGTGCGCCCATGAATTTTCCGTAGACTCCATCTGTGGTCACCTGGTCTTTTCCAAAGGCGAGTATTTCTGATTTCTCCGGAAACCTATAAACTTATCGTTTTATGTACACTCTGTGCCCAGTGGAGCAATGAGAAGGCCTTTCGATGATGCAAAGGAGAAAATGCTATGGTATCATAGTCTGTGAGTTGTCTTCATAATCACGGACTCATTATGCTCCTTGTGTTTAAAGGACGGATGTTTTGCCATACTTATAGGAAAGCTTGACCTATAAATCTTCGTCTTTTGGGGATTGTAATTCGGAAGTTTCTTTGTACCCCCACGTTTGATTACAGAACGAGAAAGCAATGTTCAGTAAATTCTTTACCTTCTCCTTTATTCTCGCTTTAGTCACTGTAGGCTGGGCCGATGCTGCTGCATGGGTATGACCCCGTCATACTGTCCCTCGAGAACGCGCTTATGACATTGTTTCTTTATGTGCAGCCTTTTGACGTCACGGAGATCAAAGCGCCAGACGGCTCCGTAACTGCCAAGTTCGTTTCCTTAGGGGCGACTTTGACAGAGTTATGGGTCAAGGACAGAGAAGGAAAAGCAAGAGATATAGTCCTAGGCTATGACGATAATGTGAGTTTAGTCTCTTGCTTAGACTACACAACTGGACTTACGTTGGTTTAGTCACAGCTACTGACGGATCCAGCTCATCCAGTGTTCAATGCCATTGTTGGAAGGTGAGCTAACTATCTGAAGTAGGTCCATCATTGCATTTTTGAGGTTATTTTAGATATGCAAATCGGATTAAGAACGGTAAAATCTCTCGAATAAAGCCTTGAAATAGACTATTCACTCCGCATTTTCAGGAACGTTCTCTATTCCCATATCCAAGAACCCAGACCCCAATGCGCCGAACACTTATCACATACCAACTAATGACCAAAATGGTGGGTCACGAGTGACCTATATTTTTCCGATTATTGACGATGACCTGTCCACTAGGCCAGGTTTGCTCTAAAGTCATTGGACTTTTCAATGCCCGTTAACTCAACGACGTCATATGGTGCTCAATAGGTAACACTTCATGGAGGAATTGTTGGATGGGATCGTCGCAACTGGACGATCGTCACGAAAACGCCATCCAGCGTGACTTACAAGCACATCGACAACGCAGACGAAGGATTCCCTGGAGTCGTTACGGTATTTGTGAGTAGACTAACTTATCATCAGTATAAGCACCACTCAGTTCATTTTCCTCCGTACTAGGCTACTCATACAGTCTCCAATGGGGGTATCTTGCGCACTCAGCTTCGAGCCACAGCATCACAAAAAGTATATTTTTCTTAAATCGAGTGGAACAAACATCTAACATATGTCATTAGACTCCAATCATGCTGACGCAGCACGTATACTGGAATTTGGACGCTTTCCAAGATGGCAGCAACGACATTTTCAATCATGAGCTCAGACTTGACTCATCCCGCTACATCGAGCTTGATGACATCGCTATCCCTACAGGAAGATTCACCAATGTTACAGGAACTCCACTAGATTTTAGGCAGGAGCAAAAAATTGGCGCGCGATGGAATGAGACTGTAGATCTATGTGGAGCCGGTACGTATTCCGTGAAGCTTATTAGCTTATAAGCCACATCAGCACCTGTTCATGCTAATATGCCCACGGTTTGTGTCCAGGATGCCAAGGATATAATGGTGGATTTGTCTTCGATCAACCAAACCAGAAGACAAGCAAGGTCTCGCTGCAAAGCGAACTTTCTGGCATCAAGTAAGATCTTCTCGGGATGTTGATCTTTTCTTTTAAAGCCTCAGAACGCTGACGAAACCATAGGGTGGATATCTCCACGAACCAGCCTGTTGTGGTAGTTTACACTTCCTACTGGCTAAATGTCCCCGCAAGGCTGTCCACGGCGGCCCATCTCTTAATTACGGCCCAGAAGCTGCAGTCGCTCTGGAACAACAAGGGTATATCGCCGCTATCAACACACCGGAGTGGCATGTAGACCAAATATGTGAGTTCTTTGTCTAGACACGTTTCAGTGTGTCTAGCTCCGCTCCGAGTCGATGTTGATTTAATATCTGACGGGGCTGGACTTCTACTATTTAGATTATCCTGGGAGAGACTTCGAGTGGAGTACAGAGTACAAATTCTCGACAATTTAACTTGTACTTGGAAGGCTGAAAAGGCTTCTTTATTGCCGATATGTTTCTTCTAAGTATGTCATGTGCGATTGTCCGGGTTCTAATTGCGATACATTTGATGTTGTCAGCAAACTCACCAGAAGAATGGGAAGCCTGTTCTCCGCGTGTCGCTTGTGTGTGCTTATTCTTGAATTCGACATCAGACCGACTGTATGGCGATGTTCTCAGGCTGGCGTTAGACTTCTCCAATTTTCCATGGACTTACCAGCTGTCTAGTTTTGACTGTGACATTGGTCGGTCCAAACTAACATAAAAATTCACATTTACAGTGGCCAATCACAACGCTTTACCTTAAATCCATCCATTTAAATTTCGTTGCATCTGATAATCCCATAGCCACTTCTAAGTTCTTACTGGACCAGCCGACAATTGCCGACAGCTTCTTCACAACCAGTGGAGTGATGTGGGTGCGTTAAATATTTTATCGTGTGGAATTTGCGATCACTGACGTTGGTTCTTCGCCAAAGCAGCACCCGCTTTGGGACAATTCGGGGTCTGTTCCGACATCCGGGTGACGGACATTTGTTTTTTATTATATCATCATCAATGATATGATGTTGTGTTCTTTTCGAAATTTCGACCATTCCTAAGGACTGGCCTATGATAGTGATCATTCAACTATAAACAGGTTCGGGACCAATGACGTACGGGACTTGAAGCTTGAATTCTTTTTCCTTTCCTTTCCAAATATTCCCCATCCTCGAGGCTTGCACACAACCTTGCTTTCGCTTCGCCTGGTTTCTGTGTTGTAGGCAGACCTGCATTCCCTTCCGCTATGGAGGCCGAGCTCACGCAGAAAGCAATCAACACGATAGCGAGAGACCTGTGAGTCTTTATAGCTTCTCCGTGCATAATGCAGAACTGATTAGAGGTTGGTTATCTTGTGTAGGATAGCAGCGAAGATGTTCTCTCTCGCGTCTTGTGGTGAGCCCCTTTTCGCCATGGCTCTGTGGCCTCTAACCCCTGTCCGACGCAGTGATGTTATTCTATGATATCGTGCTGACCTTCGGAGAAGAGGTCGAGAGAATCTGGTTGCGGCCGTGGTCTCTATTTACGATTCTTTGGTTTGCAGTATGTTCATCAAGAATGATACACCTCCCTGTCGCATCGTTTTGACCAACTCTTAAGAATCGCTACATTACTCCCCTGGCATATATCGTCATCATTGTCTGTGAGTATAATATCTGCTATGAGTTAATATTACTCCATTTGATCCGCTATGCAGCATTCCACGACGCCAGTTGGAGCAGGGATGTCTGCAATCGTTATGTCCTCTTTCCAGAAGCGTTGAAAACGGTAACCACCTTCGTTATCGGTGGTAAGCTCGCCATGCTATCTTCCGACGATATGATTTCGCTTAGTGGACTTGGCGTCAAAAGCTATTTTCATCACTAGGATCTATGCGATATACTCGCGGAAGCTGGGTGTTCTGATATTTGGCGTATGTCTGCTAGCTGCAGAGCTGGCCGTGAAGATCGTGAGTTTGGACTTGGTTCTTCGGTCGCCTATCGCTGACTTTAATCAGTGGTCATTTACGGATGGCACCTATCTTGATCTACCTCCTGGTAAGTTCTCTGCACTACTTGATTACTCAACTCCATTAACGCCTGTGATGTAACAGGTCTTGTGGGCTGTATTCTGGTCGGCAGACATCATACGTCAGGATATTTTCTTTGATTTGGAAATCTCTAAGCTGATGAGATATCTTCAGACGAATGGCTTTCACATGGATTGCGGAGTTGGTCTTCGGTATGTGGTTTCTGAAAGATATCTGGGGATTTATTTCTAACTACGACTGATTCTAATTAGATTCTGTGATGTTCTTCATGACGTTTTGGAAAACAGCGAAGTATAATAAAGAAATGCAAGGGAATTCATTATCGCTTTATAGACTTATCCTGCGGGATGGTGCGTGCAAGAAAGGCATCATTATGACATATAATTAATGCTCCTGCTGTGCTCTGCAGGTGTCATATATTTTGCTGTTATTTTTGTCGCAAATCTGGTCACAACCTTATTATTTCTCGTGGGTGCCATTTTGTGACATTAACGTTGACATTTACTTATGTCTTGGAACTCCAGCTCGCACCTGTCAGTAATGAGCATATGAGTAGCTATTACGGAAGATTATAACCCGTTTCTCTCTAGCCAAACTTAAAAGCTATCAACGCAAGCTTTAGCACACTGTGAGTACAATACATGTCGATATTCGAAGACCAGAAGACTTACAAAATTCCGTTCTCAAGCATAACAAGTTTAATGGTTTCTCGATTGATCCTCAATCTCCGATTTGCGGGCGGGGTAAGAGAAGTTAGGATGGAGGGCTCTAGAGATGCCGATGAACAGTTGACATATGAAGTGTATGACGGACGGACGGAGACGCGTGAGTAGTTGAAATAGGCAGCATCTTGTCTGGTCATTGATTTATTAATTTCTCCCAGAAATTGACGACATCAGTAACCTGTTTAGTTCTCGAAGAACCGTCGTCTCCGACATTACCAGTACAAAGTAATGGTTTGGTTAGATCGGGTTCTCAGTATACCCCGGCGCGACATTAGATAGTCAAGCCAAAGCAGTCCGACCCGTGCTTGTGACTACGACGCTGCTGTCATAACGTCGTTCATCATCTGTATACCAGAAGCGCTGAACGATTGTAGCTACGTCCAACGGCACTGACGCCGCCCCAGCCGCAGGATTCCAAATGTCTTCGTCCTGTGGTTATGTGGAGATATCGGAAAGGATGAATGTTGTAAAGTATAATGTGTGTTATTGATATATATCGTCGCATGAGCGCTGAGCGTGATTCTAAGTGTTTTTCTTGTGGGTGTTAAGATTCAGAAGAGAAAGCAACCAGACTAAGATACAAAGGCTGCAGCCAATTAGACACAAACAACGTGACTTTTCTTCCGTCAGTCCAAAAATTGAAGGTATTACCCAGACACTATCTACAATGGCCTCATCGTGAGTTTCTTGGACGTATATCGTGCCCTACAGCTATTTACGATGCTTTGAAGAGTACCAAAAACATCCTGGGCCGACGATGTCGAAGACTCAGGTGAGTTGGCTGAGCATTTGCCCAGCGAACGAAATATCTGATCAATAATCACCAGAATTGCCCAAAAGCGAGGATTTTGTTGATGAAAACGGAGTTAGGACCACTATTGATTACACTTTCAACGAGGATGGTAAAATAGTCAAGGTGAGCACTCGAAATGAATGTTTTAATGATATGGATACTCAAAGGAAAGCCTGCAGACCACCCGACGAACCAAACGAATCCTTCAAAAATCTGTGGTCGATCATGCTGTTGCTGGAAAGACAAAAGTGGCCAAAATTCGGATTGGAGAAGAACAACAAGCCTGGACCAGACAGGGCCACGACGACAGTAGGAGAAAACGTCGCCTTGAAGTTGACTGCTGGTAACAAGGTGAGCATTTTAGTCGATGGATGCAATGAGTCAAACTGACGGCTCCCGATAGCAAGCGGAAGTTGAACAAGCTCCTGAAGAGACCATGAAGAGCCGTGTCAAGGCTGCTGGAGCCGGAAAGGTCTCCTGTCGTCTGTGCAAAGGAGACCATTTCACAGCCAAATGTCCCTACAAAGATACCCTTGGGCGGTCTCGAGAACACCGGTTAGTCTAATCCACTGTTTAATGCTTTCTCAACGTCGTCTGATTTTTAAATCTAGATACCGGAGCGGGTCCCGACGACGACACAGGAGCAGGCCCCGACGTTTCAGCACCAGCGACCTCGATCGGCGGCAAATACGTCCCTCCCTCAATGCGTGGCGCGGCAGGCGGTGCGCGCGGAGCCGGAGAATCGATGCGTGGCGCTGGAGGCAACCGCGACGACCTTCCTACGCTGCGGGTCACAAACATTTCGGAAGATACCCAGGAGAACGATTTGCGGGAATTGTTTGGCGTGTTCGGCAGGGTTGCGAGAGTGTACGTTGGACGGGACAGGGAGACAGGTGCCGGAAAAGGCTTTGCGTTCGTCAGCTTCGAAGAAAAGGCGAATGCGCAGAAGGCTATCGACAAGGTGCATGGACGGGGATACGACAATCTCATTCTCAGTGTCCAGTGGAGTCGTGAGTTCATTTATCAAATTCTTCTCTCTGTTTCTCGAATCTGATCACTGTATACCGTCTCTCAGAGCCACGACCGGATGGGAGATAATCTGGATGATAAAAATGCCGTCTATTCTGCTTTCGTTTGTTGTATATCTTTGGGCAATACATCACTTCTTTTATGTCCTGACAAGGCCATGCAAGTAGGATTTAAATGGTCTAATGGCTAACAAGCTGCCAGCGGTGTGTATTTCTATCACATCTTTCTCTACTTTTTTCCGTCACGTAACCTCATCCCACACTTGCAATGCTGGAACTCCTATTTATCAGAACGAATCCGTCGCAGATTGTATGAATGTAGTGCTGGCTTTCGATCGGGGCTTGATGGTGCACTTGAAGGGAAGAGGATGACTATAACCATTCTCTCCGTGAGCTTTACTGTGAACCTATACCATTTTGCAAAGACTGACCATATCAACGCAGATTCATACTCTACGGAAGGCTTAATGGGCAGCCCATTGCCATCAATAGCTTCAGTTATATCGAATGTTGCAAGCACAGTCGCAGCCGTCAGCCATAAAGCCGATATCGCGATATGGTTTCCTGGACATAATCTAAAATATACAACAAACATTGTTTCGGTATGGTGGTCATGTCTGAGTGGCATAGGTAGGCGAATACGGACCTGCGACCGAAGCCGAATGCCATCAAGGCGGGATCACGAACATCCGGGTCTAGCTGGCCGTGTTTGAGAAAGCGTTCGGGCCTGAAGAGCGATGGCTCTGGGTAGTCATCTTCGTTGTGCAGCATCGCCCTGGGAGGTGAAATGTATTAGAGGTGCGTCTTTCTCTTCTGTTATTTTGTATTGAGCCCTACCATGCATTACCGATGACCAGGGAGCCTTTGGGAATGTGGTATCCGTTGTAGACATCGTCCTCGCTGGCATAATGTGGGATGGCTGCAAATCTGGGTTTAGCGGCACAATATCATTCTCGGGTATGGCATGATACCTACCTATGGGCGTCGAGGGTTGCCATCTGGATCATGGCATAAGTGGAACTTCTGAATGATGAACGATACAAACACGAACCTCAAAACTTCTTTGACTAGAGCGGACAAATACGGAAGGTCAGCTTCATCCGAAAACTCGGGCAACCTTCCTCCTAGCACACGATCGAGTTCCTCCTGAGCTTTTCGCTGATTCTCTGGGAAGCATAACATTGCGACGAAAAATGTGTGTATGGCGGATAACGTGGTATCCGTGGCAGCTGTGGGCAAGATGGTAATTATTAGGCACCGAAAAGATAGCAGGTAAGCACAGTTCAAACATCCTTACCGGCAAAAACAATGGCAGCGGTGTCTTTGATTACCGTTCGCTGATGTTCGATGTCTCCGCTCTCGTCTAGGTTTTCCAAGCATGTTGAAGTGAACGACACTCTCGCGTTGCCTACTTCCTGAACCCCGTCATCACTGGAATAGGAAGATCGTGGCTAATGAAAAGGGACGAACTATATTTTTCACCGTGTCTGCGTATGGTATTTCGCGCATGCCTTCTTGCATGCCCTTCCAGATCCTAGCCTTCTTCTTGAACCCGGCCCCAGGGAAGAACTCAGGCACGTATTTGAGTGCTGGAATCACGTCGACTAGAAACGCTCCTGGGACAGCTGCCTCGCCGATGCTTTTCACAGCTTCCTCCGAAAGGTTCAGGTATGGATCGTTGTCTTCCCGGATGTCCAGTCCATACGCCAGCGACAACGCCATCGTGCCGAGAGCACTATAAAATCATATTCCTCGTCAACGCAAAACTCTTCTTTCCTGCAAGGCAATGCAAGATGATTGGGTGGAGGAGGCTTACTGGCGAGTTATGCTGAGGAAATCTTCGGGGGCGTTCAATAGACGCGGCAGCATCTTTCGTATGGCCTCCATCTGGACAGGTTGATAGAGAGGCGCGTTTCCCGCGTGAAAGTATTGCTGGAATGCCCTTCGGCGCTCTCTCCACGGCTCGCCGTATACCATCCCAGACATGAGCCAGTCCCAGCCCATCCTGCGTTTCAACAAGCATCAGAAGCTGGGATCGCGCGCAACACGTTATGTATGTTCCGTTGAGTTGACAATTAGTACTCACAGCTCGCTGACCATCGTAAACTGGGGTCTGGATCGAAAGGTTAATCACGAATGTCAGCAATCCATCCGTTATACAATGATGCACACCCTATGGCGGACGCACCGGCTGGAATATATAGAGGATTTCTTCTCGAAGAGATCGTTGGCTGCGCTAAACGTGTTGAGGATGATAAAGTCGTTGCCCGCAACACTCAGGTGGAGGATGTCCGAATCTAGCGGCATCTCACTGGTCGACGTCTGATTGCTGCTAGCATAATACATTCATCGAACTTACCGAATGCCTTTCCCCACTGTGCGTAAGTCTTCCACGCGAACTTTGTAGGAACGTCCAGTAGATTTCCGAGAAGAAAATGTTTCTTGGGGCCAGGAGGATATGGGAGTGCGGGCCGTTTCTTATTCCTTAGATACACGACCGCTCCGCTGAGGAGAGCAGCGGCCAAGATTATCCCGTTCGTAGTGGCAGATGTCATTCCGTCGAAGGTGGAAGGAGGAGAACAAAAGGCGTCGTCGACACCGGCTCCACGTTCTTTCTTTTCACTACAAATGAAGTAGGCTATGGCAAATTTCACGATCGTAGATCAAGATGTCATACTCGTTCCCCATGGAACCGAATCAATCGAGCTCTTCAGTTTCGTGCTGGTGTGTGAACTCCGTTAATACTGGCGAGTTTCTTCTACCGAAAGCGGGCCTGACAGTGGATACTTGGCGCGAAATTTTCCGAAGGGGTCTCTCTGGGAGAAGGCTGACACGGTCTGTCAGAGAGCATGTTTCGCAATAGAATGAGTTTCATTATGCATATTAAAGACATTCTCACCACTGCATCCCGGTGGTCAAAGCTTCAAGCCGAATATACTAGCGATCTTACTGTTATCGGTATACAACAAGTATACAATAAGTTGGATGATCCAATAAGCTTCAGCGACAACCTTAAGGCATATTCTAACTGGCATATGACAAGCAATGGGTGGTTATATTTAGGGTTTCTTCAAGGCACCTTGGCGCTTCGACAGAGTGCGGCACTCGTGTAAAAGTGGGTCATGGATTGATGGTGGGAATAGAAAGTAGGAGCGGAAGATTTGTCTGGGAAAGGATCAGTTGTACATAAGGAAATTGCCAGAATGAACTTTGGTACCCTCAGAGCACTCACTTGAGGTATTGGTTAAGCAAGAATAGTTAAGCAAGAACACCGACAGAATGAAAGCGAGGTATCATTCGAGATATGGCTATACTAAAACATTGTATGACGATCTATAATGCCCAAAGGTATTTCTTCCGCTAATGCCGGGGTTTTGTAAGGGTATATTATAGGTGGACAAAAAAATCATGAATATAAAAAGCATAAGAAAAGGAGTGCAATGACGAGGGAGTGTTAGGATTTAAACAAATGAATGGATGGTTAATAGGATGGAGCGGATGACAACAGAAAAGAAACCCCAAAAGAAAGAACAGAATAACAACTCAACTCAATAGCGACAACCTTTTCAGCTGTGGATCCTGCTTTGGCTTGGGTCTCCAAAGCTGAGATAACCACATCTTGAGCTTAAACAGTGTGCCGGTACCATTTACAACGTGGGTGCTCTGTTGAGGAGGCAATGGAGGAGGCAACCCCGGAGGCGGCTCCAGAGTCAAACAGTGCGGGAGAGTGGATAAACAAAGCTTGAAGTCCACGCTGACAGTTGGAGTTGCTAAGGAAAAGAGCGGCGCAACAGGAGGGGCGGAAATGGTAGGTTCTGCAGGCGGAGCGAGGATGGAGCTTAGCTTGAAAAGATCTTGCGGCTGAAGCCATAGCTTAGGACCCGGACCACAAGGCTTCATCGACGGTGGCGAGATGACGGTCAAATCCCAACCCTGCTCGACGGAGGCGCCATCAACGACAGGGTCGGACTTTAGCGCCTCAACACCGAAGTCGTGAGCGAAGCGGTCTGGGGTGGTCGGCGTGCTGGATGGTTCCCGACCAAAGGAAAGGTCCTCGTAGCTCCCGATGCGCATGATCTCCACGTCGGTCACCGTCACATCCGAGTCGTCCGAGTCGTACTCGTCCTCGCTGTGGATTGCGAAACGAATCGCGGCCTCCTCTGAAATATAGTTGAACTCGGGGTAGGGGTCCGAGTTCTCGCCGGCGTATGGAATTCCAGGCTCGAAATTAGGCGTGGTTGGCTCGTAGACGTGGCTGACCTCGCTCTGGGGAACCCAAGGCGGAGGAATCTTGCGCTCTTCCATCAGCGTCCAATTTCTAGATAATATCAAGCAATCAGACCTAGGCTAAGAAAATATGTATCAAATCACTTACACTCCAGCGAAGTAGGGGTGGTTGGGCATATCGTAAGAAATCATTAATCTTTTTTTTCGGGTTTTTAGTCAACATCTGTTTGCAGAATGAACAGAAATGTTAGCCAGACATTTGACGAGAAGGTAACTGCAAATAGACCGACCTTCTCTATAAAGTCGACGGTATCATCGTCGACATTGTCCGTTGCGTCCCAATAAAGAGGGTCCTCGGCGATCTTATATGGAAGAGGCTTGACGTCTTCGTTTCCCCCGTTCTCGTATTCCTCCTCGTCCTCGTAAAAGGGAGGCTGCAGATTGATGTTAGCAAAAGATTCGGACCACAAGAAATTAAAACGCACCCTCCCTGTCAGCATCCAGTACAGCACAACGGCGGCTGACCAGAAATCCACCCCGAAGGAATATGGTTGTCGTAGGTGGACCTCCGGAGCCATCTCGAGTTCCGACCCACGGTAGTCCCAAGTCACGAAGTATAATTCTTCCGGGTCTCTAGGCTCCGTCTCCGAGGTAGCGTTCTCGTCTCGCAGGTAAGGCCAATAGGGTTGGTATATACGTTCGGCAATGGTAGGTCTCTCGCCGAAGTCCTTTGACAATCCGAAATCAGCGAGGACAATGTGGCCTTCACGGTCGATGAGAATGTTGGGAGATTTGACGTCGCGATGGATGATGCCTCGTGAGTGCAGTTCGGTCAGAGCAATGATCTGCACAAAGTTTATAGCGTTAGTCTGACATCATCACCTCTAGAAGTCATATTAAAAGAGACGCACGATTTCAGCCATATAGAAACGAGCCCTTTGGGGTTCGATGACGTTACACCGAATCATCTCACTGTCCAGATCCGTTGGATATGCAGTCTGGAAGTTAAACTCGAATGAGCTATATTAATATGGGCGCAATGTAAGGGGCAAACCATGGCGATGTAAAGATTGGCATTATCGTGCCATGATGCCCAGAGGTTGACGAACCAAGGAGAGTCTGAAAGCTTCTCCGAAATTTCACGTTCCAGCAGGACGATGCTGAGGGTGTGCTTGCTCTTTCGGGCTTTTGTAACAACCTTCAGAGCGACCCTAGCCTTGGAAATACGATCCTTGACATAATAAACCCTTCCGCTGGTACCCTCGCCCAGGTAACGGAGAATTTGGAAGTCATCGGCGTTCATGACTCTTGGCTCATCGGGAACAGCAGTTGGAAAGAGTGCCTCCAACACTGACTCGGCAATGGCAGGAGTGGCTGTTAGAGCAGCAGGGTAGGGCGAAGTGAGGATAGTTAAAGCAGGGATCTCGTATATGGTCTGGGTGCGGCGACAACGTGGTCGAAGGATGTCGAGGATGTCCTAAATGCCATAAAACGTCATGAGCACATTGCGTATTTAATTACGCTCTAAGATTAGATTAATACTGACAGGTACCGGTGTTTCTGCGACGACGGAGATGATGAGGGGTATAAATTGTAACGTTGGTGTCTTCGGGCGTCGAGGATAGAGGGATCATGAAGTGCCTTGTATATGTCATGAAATCCTTTCAGAATTTCAGCGTCCTGAGATGATGCATTTCGTCAGAAATGTAGATTAGCTCCTGAAACAAGATATTCACTATGATCGCGGTGATTTTTATAACATGCCGTTGATGCTCAGAGCAGTCGGGAACTTCAACAACAGATGAGGTCTCGTTGACCTTGATATTCAAAAATAGACACCATCAGTGCTGGACATAATAAATTAATACAGAATCGAACTCACATCCTCAATCTCCCTTTGCTTGAGAAATAACCCTTTGACGGAAGTCTTGAACTTACTAAAGACAATAAGCAAAGGCCTGGACTGCCCACTTGGGTGGGTATTGTGAGTCTTGGAATTAGTGCATGATCGAAACATCGTAATATGATATCGGCTTTTTAGCGTTTTCTTTGAGGTGGAAGCGGGCGTAAAAGCAAGTAAGCAAGTAAGCAAGTAAGAAAAACTGCTACAGGCGAATTAGAAGAGCAAGTTCGATGAGCTACTGAAGATTGAGGTAAGCTGCGCCCGACGGTTTATGAAGGGCACATTGGGGGTCAGGCCTGGCTGGCGGTCTTGGTCGGATTTCAAGGTCGTCTCGGTGCGCCGCTGGTGGAGGCTGGCAGTGAAGCTAAATCTGACGACGACGATGAAAAGGTCACCCACTTGGCCAGGCGGGTAAGGGAGGCGGACAAGGAGTCTGACCACCTCTGAAATTCGGGTCAGGCCCTGGTCGCAGTCGACGTTCTCATCCAGTCCGAATGCGGTGTAGGGCAAGATGCAAGATGCTGATGTGTCGGACTGGATTAGGGTTGGCAGTAGTTTATGATGAGCGATATTAGACAGAGAAATGGGGATGCGGACTTTAGATGGAGGACGCAAGAAATAGAGATGATTCTTCCCATTTCTGGGTTTATAAGATGTTCAACGATCCAGCTGTCCAACAGAGAAATCGCCGTGATGCACAAGTGAACATGCGATAATTCGATAATTGGACAGACAAAAAGTGGTCTTGAGGGTTCAATTACATTGACACAGGTTTAACACGAAGCATATCAATCGGATGTCAAAAAGCATGGAACCATGTTGTGCAAAGTCTATCTAAAATGCATCTTCAGAGTTATATCCCAATTTGCAACAAAGAGTCACTAACAAGAGATTTTCGCGGACAGGACCAAGCGCTCGTCGCGGCGGGGTAATGGGTATTCGTGGGTTCTGCATAGCTATACAACAGTCGCGACAGTTGGTGAGCTTGGATACCCTCTCGAGCCCGTATGACTGCAATGAGCCTACCCGGAGAGAACATTCATCGCCGCGAATCTGCGGATCAATGAACGTTTGTCCTTCAATGAACAGGATGATGACATACCTATCACTTGCAAAACCTCGGATACTATGATGACAATGGTGCATTAGTGCTGAGTTTAATTGTAACACACCGCTCAGCGATTGGACGAAGCAAGAAGAGTACGTTCATCTGGCATCCGCATGGTGCGGTAGAGAGTTTGGCAGTCGCCAAATAGACACTGATGAAAATATTCCCCTTCATTAGCAATGTCGGAGGGTCCCCTTATGGACCGACTTCCTATGACTTAGACATGCGACACGTTCGCTTAGGAATTGTGTTTAGAGATCATTTTGCTCATAGACGATTGTGTTCCAAACCAGTTTGGCGTATTGGCTCCAAAGGCGTGTCTATGCACGCCTCCTATCCACTGTTGTGCGCCGGAAGATTTAGGAAGCGAATGATACTCTGCGGATCATCGTTAACTTCTTACATCCATAAATCGGTACAATCATTTCGGAACTCACACTTGACGCCTTCTGCCCGTGACCCACCAACATCCCGAGCTAACCAAGGCAATTCAAGCGGCGAGTGTTTATAAGTTTCTTTTCGATTTGTACATCGATGTTATCTAACTAGAACCTTGGAGCGAACAATTTAAGACTAGGGTTGATGAAAGTCTTGACTTGGATATTCGTTTCCATTTTTGAATTGGCCGGCGGGGTGGCCGAGGATGGGCATTATGGTGTCGATGTGAGATAACCAAGTGGTAAAGACCGGCGTTTCATCTGCGTGCATAGAGAATAAATTGAGGCGAACTGTAACGGAACAGTAAACATTGCAGTCGGAGAACGTCATCGAGGTCAAGTCAGAGGTTCAAAATTAGGTTGATCTTCCACGTTTTGTTGTTTGTACATGAAGTGTTTTCTTTCGAATTTGATACATGCTTGCGCAAATAGAGCTGGGGGTAGCTGGAAACTTTGTTCGAGTTTGTTCGATGTTCATTCAACGTCAACGGCCAAAAATGTCCCCTAATAATCCCCACCGCACGCGGTACCTCCGCTAGTTATGACAATCGTTTGTGTGAGTTGCCGTTCTGCCACTACGATGTGCTATGATATGTGATGAAACGCACTGGGCTCTGAAAATCATTGATGCCACGCACTACACTCAACGAGTGGCGGCCTAGAAAACCGTTAACTGACTCTTTCATATCATTCTTCATGGTGTCACGGCTCGAAGACGTTTACTGACGAAGGACTACCCTTAGGAACCGAAATCAAAATCGAAGACTTCATCGATGGGTTGTGGAGATCATTCTCAGGAGGCCCTTCACCGCACGAATAGGCTGCAGTACAAAAGTCGGTTCCATGCTGGACCTCTGATCAATGTTGCGCATCCAGGACAACTTTGAGATGTAATGAATGGCATCCCAATCTCTTCCCTCGAGCGCATTGTGCTATCATATCGTCAGAGGTGCTCATTCTGCATTCTGATGTCGTCTCGAGCTGTACTAGCGAAACGGTTGATGAATGTCCCCACATCTCATACTTACTCCCATGTGCGACGCTGGTGATAAGTCGTCGTATACCGAATATAAAATTATATAATTAATAGTTGACAAGCTACAGCTGGAACAGTGGAAGTTGAACATCTACGTGACAGCTGCATATTGTATCTACGAAGCAAGCTCAACGCAAGTTACGAGGCAAGTATAACAACATCAATCCAAAACGATTCTGTAACAACCCAGGCACCACAGAAATCGAGTCGATGCAATCAATGATACACAGGCTGTTTTGGTAAGACGGATTGTCAAGTGTGAAAGACCCAGCGAAAGATGTGTAAAGAGATGTGTGTCAGACAGGCTAACTGGAACCCGCAACGAGCTGGCCACCAATGCTAATATAAGACCTTACAATCCAGGTCGCTTTCCCTGCAAACTTCAAAGCCAAGATTGGGCGATAATAATACCCATTACTTGACGACCCTAGCAAGACATATGCCTTTTGCTCACCTCGTTCTCACTGTGCGCAATGTCCCCAAGGCACAAGACTTTTACGCCGCTGCACTCAAGCCGCTCGGATACAAAATCCAAAGCCTCAGTTCTAGACGGCAAGATTGTTGGCTTCGGAGAACATTCTCCGGAGCTCTGGATCTCCGAGCGGCATGCACGCAAAACGGACGAAGAGAGAAAGGCCCTCCTCAAAGACTCCGGAACAGTCTGGCCCAGCGGGGAGCTCGTACATCTTGCTTTCGCGGCGTCAAGCCGTGAGCAAGTTGACCAGTTCCACGCAGCAGCAATGTGAGCCATGGCGCCTGGCCCACATTTATCTTACTTTATAATTTTTATGCTTTCACCTTTAAACTGATCATGTTCAATCTCGGAAAGCGCTGCCGGCGGAACAGACAACGGAACGCCTGGCATCCGTCCTCGATATGCTAAAAACTATTACGCCGCATTTGTGTACGACCCAGAAGGTCGAAATATTGAAGCAGTATACATGGGGGATGCGTGACCAGCAGCAGAACATTCCTGAAATGGTTCAAAGTTCATGGACTAGTAGGAATTCATTTACCGGTCGTGAGCGATCAAGTTATTTGTTTTAGCAGAATTGAATCTAGTATGACGCAGTTATGCAAGCTACATAGTATACAGTGTAGTTCGATAAATATGTGAGAATTTATACCTCAACAAGGCATTTCATTACAAGTGGTGAGTCATTGATTTACCAACATCGAAATCATTCGCGGTTCCGAAGTCGCTCAGTAATCGATTGGTCACCAGTGGTGTTAGGTCCTGGGAGTCCGTCGCAGTGGCTTTCCCAATTTCGAAATCTTCCGTAGTTCCGAGGTCGCTCAAATTTCGGTAATGGCTTAATCACCCGTGGTGTTCTTCTTATCTCTGACTCGATCTCCCATGCCGAGAGCAGACGTCAGCTACTTATCGAAAGTACGATGCTTTTCTTTGTCATTGAGAGGTCACGCTCCAGACAATGCTATCCAACCCCCTGCGCACCTAAGTCAAAGGTAACGGTTTCCTCAAGATTCTGTGGCCACCATGTCAGAGGTTAAAAGGCCAGTTTGAATTGTAAAAAGTGTCTGGCACTGTACTCTAAGCCATACCGTTATCCCTCGATCCTTGCAAAAATGTCGAAAGTCATACTTGTTACAGGCCAGTTTGACCTTTATATATCATATGGCATCAATGCTGATAACTCAATAACAGGAAGCAACTCCAGCATTGGGTTTGAGCTAGTTCGCCTTCTTGCTGAGAAAGGCCACGTCGTATACCTCGGTGCAAGGAATGAAGCAGCCGGAAAAGAGGCACTGTGCGTTTCTCCTTGATTATAATGGTGATAACCACTAACCATGGCTATATGTAGGGAGATCCTACACAAAAAAGGCCTAGCAAATGTCAAATTTGTCCTGATCGATGTCCGAGATATCGCAACCATTGAGCGCGCCAAAGAAACGGTTGAAAAGGCCGAAGGAAAGCTTGATGTGCTCGTCAACAACGCCGCAATATCCAGAAATGATGTCATTCAACACCCTTCCATCCTCGACACTTCGGTTCTTCGGGATGTACTGGAAACAAACTTGATTGGATTAGTGCAGACGACAACCAGCATTTCTTCCTCTGCTGCGAAAATCCTCTGAGCCCAACATAGTTAACGTGTCAAGCCAGCTGGGCTCTCAAACATATCAATCACAGCCCACAGCGACTACGATATTCACAGCTTACGCGAACAGTAAGGCGGCAGTCAATTCGTACACTGTCGCGTTGGCACATGAATTGGGGAAGGAAGGAATCAAAGTCAACGCCGTTAGTCCTGGCCTCGTATCGTCCAAATTGAACAATTTTATTGCGGGCGGAAAAACGCTGGAAGAAGGCGCTCAAGCAATAGTGCCTTTCACGTTCTGCTGGAGAAGGACGGTCCAACTGGAAAATTGTTCAATTCGGAAGGGGAGAAGGTTCCATGGTAGACATGGAGGTAAAGACCACGGTAAAAGGTACAAGAGGAGCATTATATGCTAGTAAAATGCTGCAGAGATATTTGTAATATAACATTAACGATACGTACAAAATTGGGAGTCTTGCACCCGGAAAAGTCGAATTGATTATCGACGATAATTTGCGGACAACTGAAGTGAATCGGATTTCCCTTTCGTATAACATAGGTCAATCAGATATACCTTCGTATCAATCATAGTAAGTAAAATACGAAGATAGTGGTTGAACGCAGGCCTTCAAGTTCAGTACTAAATTGCACCTTGCTTGTAGTATGTCCAAATTCTAAGTCCAATCGCGACTTTGTTTCCGTCCACGTGACTGATGCGCGCGTCTATTTTTGGAGAAAGCGCGATATCGCACTCTGTATGCATATTATAAGTAATAAGCCGCACGACGGTGAAGCAGACTTATTTCGAGCTACATCCATTATCTCTATTTAGCATTACCCACTGTACCCACGCACATATGAGATTGAAGAGTTATGGTTACGGAGGACACAGCAATGCCCCTTTGAACTTCGAAACAGGATCACTGAAATCAAATGCGGCTCAAACACTTATCCCTTGGAGTATTCCAATCCCCGGCCATGCTCTATATATAAAGGGATCACATATAAAGGCAGGACCCTTGATTATTTATGACCGAGAGCTGGTGGGCGTGGTGTTTCAAGTTGCAGTGCCATTGCCACAACATAGTTGGGCAAATTAAAAGTAAGATATCGTCGGTATCGATTAGGGGTTAAATCACCTCGTTGTGGTAATTGGAATAGTACCCCGAGGAGCCGTTGGTTCGATTCCAGCTACCGACATTCATCTTTTTCTTTTCTTAATTTTGATTGAATGGTTTTACAGAACACTGTAATACACCACCATCGGAGGAGAACAGAAAGCCCGATGGAGTGCTTTTTCAATTTATAAATTTTTACCGTAACTGACTTCTGAAGCTTCGCTGAATCAAAATTATACATGCATCTTCCTGTCATACATACATGAATCTGTTTGCTCTGAAGCTGTTCGTATGTTAAACTATGTTAAAGTTCTCGAAGATCTGGTAAGAAGCGTGGTTAACAAATGGCTGGACGCTTGCGTGAATTCTTTCGGTGTTCGGTGTTCCTCTTAATATCCGTCCATTCGAAGTTGTCCGAAGGCGATATATATCTACTCTTCTCCAGTATGTGTGTACATCCTCAAGCCGTACCTCGAATCAGCTAGTTGGAAGAATAGAAGGACTTGCGGCTGGGATGCATATTCTTGTGATGATAATTCTTTATAAAACTCAACCAGGTACCATTCATGGCCTAATGTGCCGCAACTTCAAACACGTCTTCGAAGGCATGCAAGTAGGGGTCATTATCAGTCAAGTTCCGAACTCAGCAAAGGTCACAAATACAATTGAATGTTCACGATTTACAATTTCTACATGCTTTCAAGCCCGAAAGAGATATTCGTGGGAGTACATGTTCATACAGTGTCCATGTATCCTTTCTCGTATAATGAGGTTACTTTCGCCCAGCTTTCTTAGCTTGGGTGCGAGCTCTGTTGATTTGCTTCTTCCAACCGTAACACTGGTTGCAGGCTACCGAGAAGGTCAGTACAGATAATATTGAATAGTGGCATGAGGCAGACGACGTACAAGTAGACCCATGCTTCTTGCACTGATATGTACCGTCCTTGGTCTGGGTAGCAGGAGGGCACTCGAGGCCCTCACGATCAATAGCATCGAACTGAAATGACGATCAGACGAAGGTCAGTAATCGTGTCACGAGACGATTACGGTTTGGTTTGGAGGATGAACGCACCCCGAAGAACGAATCATTCTCCTCTCTGCCGTCGAAGTTGCACTCAGCACACTATTTCAGGAAGAGGAGGTCAGTATCAGTGCTCGATTCCACGCGATCGCTTCATAGATATGAAGGGATCATAGAGCACAGCAGATAATGATCACGTACGACTTCTTTGAAGTGAGTGCAGAAGATGGCATCATTAATCTCGACAGTGGTTGGAGCCTGGGTCTCAACGGCGGCCATTGTGGTCTGAGAGGAGAGTAAGACGTGAAAAAAGGGGTCAAAGGAGGCAAAGAACGAGGTCACTGCGGGCCTCTGGGACTTCCTGAAAGAAAGAAGGGTAGAGAAGATGGAAGGTGCCGGCGAGCTTTATATAAGTGGGAAAGCAAGAGACTTCAGGGTAAGCCTCGAATGCGGGGCGAGTGTGGGGTAAGATCCGATCCAGAATGTTGGACTTTCGAGCGTAGCATTGTAAGCGCCGTTGCGTCTCAAAATTGTTTTCATTCCAGGCAACAGATCTTAGAAAAAACTTTATGCGTCAGAGCTCATGTACAGTTCAAAGAGATCCTTGAAATAAGCTAGCATAGAGACACAGTTATAGAAATAAGGCTTGAGAAAACCCTAGGAAGGCGTTCTGGATAGGTCTGGAAAGGAGAAACTGTCAAACTGATGATCAAGAAGAGACAGCTGACCCAGGCTGTGGCGCGACTATTTGCTCATGCTTGCAAAACTTTGACGTGGGGAGGGATTGAGTGCACGTGAAGTCCGTGACCGTATAACGCGCCGAGGTGTGTCCTGTGTCAAGACCAGGCAATTGCTTTATTAAGAGTGGCCAAGAACGCAAAAGCATGTCCTTATTGGAAATGTATGGTATATAGCTTGATGGCTGATGGAAATTTCTTTATGTTCCAGTACAGTAACTTTAAGTCAAAGTTTTTTTTTTTAAGACCCAGAACTTCGACTGAGCCTTGAATGCGGTATGCTTGATTTTACTAATGCGTACAATTATGCATCTGGGCTTGAATAAAGTCACAAAATAAAAGCCGTTGACGTAAATACTCTGGTATTACAAGACTTTAAATTATTTTTTCACTCTTCCAGCGCATGAGCAACGCCAGAGTCTACGGAGGACTACGGGTTATTTTAATATTTAACATTCGACTTCCATCAAGCCCGGAACATTGGTCTTGAAGAAATTCAATGAAAGCTCACTCTTCAATCACTACCTCCCTTGGAAGGGGAGGTATAATTATAGACATATTTACAACATCACAGTTACACTCCCGCGACATCATCCGTTTTGAATGGTGCAGAGGATTCACTGTCCATTGATATATATAACTCACACGGTAGTATACTTACTCTTATACTTATACAATGCGTGCGTACTTGAGCTAAAATACTTAGTGTGGAGGCCTCATGAGTTGAAGCTAAGCTATGCAGATGCCAAATCGCTGACTGCAATGCCATCTTTCCTTTGATCTTGACTATTCCGTAGGTCTTCGCGGTATAGGTTGATGAGCTGAACGATATGAGCTGCTACGAGATACAAGATAGCACACATAGGGCTAATCGTGAAGCAGACTGTATGGTCATTCATCGAAAAAATGGTGATACGACCATCAAATAAATTGCAAATACACATGGTCCGTGTTAGAAATTTACTCCTGGGACTGTTGATGAAGAGAATCTAGTCAGATTACGCTGCTAAGTAGGGAATGAATACAGAGTGTGCTTACCGTAAGATAGTGTGTATATAGCGACTGAGCAGTGAGCACGGCCTTCCACAGCCCGTCCCTATTCAAAGACCTCACTTTTCATGACAATCAATTTAGAGGCAGTGTATCGCGTTTTGATGGAGTTGATGAAATAACGTCCTTTTCCATCGTCCGCGCTGTCTCTGGCTTACAAATTTATGACTTATGGAGATAAATCGGAGGTATATAATCCACGTCAGCCTTGGACCTCCCTTTTCCCTCGACATCTTGCTGTGCGAGTTCCACCCACCACCCAAACCTCTCATTTCACTCAATCCGTTGAACGAACTTCGCTGGGCGAGTTCCTGATCCAATTTTAACCACAAACCTCCACACGTCTTCAAATTACTATAATGTCTCGCAACTATCAACAACAGCCCGCTGCCACCGCCGGAATGGTTGTCGCTCCCGGAGGAGGAGGAAATAGAAACGCAAAGAACATGCCCGTCGATGCTGACGGCAGAGAATGGAGTCACGGTCTTTGCTCCTGCTTCAGTGAATGTGGAACATGTAAGTCATCGATCATTTAATCCTGGATAATCCGGATGGATGATTCTGACCGATGAAACGCTCTTTATTTACCGTAGGCGTTATGGCAACCTGCTTCCCCTGTGTTGTCTACGGCAAGAACAAGCACCGTTATGAGCACCTGAACAACAAGGGCACACCGCACCCTGATCATGGTGGTTCGTGCTGCTCTGGATCATGCATGTCCCATGGTATTTTCTCCATCTGCGGTCTTGGCTTCTTGTTCCAGGTAAGCTACTATCGTTAGACTGATTCCAAAGTGGCCTGTGCTGACGCAACTATTTCCTTACTCTTACTAGATGGGTAACCGAGACCACGTCCGCAACCGCTACAACATCAAGGGTGGAGGATGCAACGACTGCTGCACATCTTTCTGGTGTGCTCCCTGCCAACTTACTCAGGAGTCTCGAGAGCTTGATCTCGAGGAGCAGAGCTTTGGTGTCCAACGTTATTAGGAGTAGAGAGATATTGCAACACTGTAGTGTAAGGTTTATGAAGTAATTTTGGTTTAGCTATCTCAGGTTCGATTCCTATCATGAGTAAGGCAGTCAAGTCAAGGTATGTGAAGGTGTTAATTAGAATTCGCTGCATCAATCCTTCAGAGTCTGGAAACTCGCTCTAAGTTGCTGAATTGCTGAACCAGGGTTTAAGGAACTGTTTCTACGGCGGATGGAGGCGCACAATTGAATCAGGAAAGGTCGAAGGCAAATTCCCGAAACTTGCTGTTTCACGCGTGCGAGTTGTTCGCGTCCAGAATTATTCTTGACGCCCACAATCAGGCTTACCGCGCCAAGACCCACGTCAATGGCAAGCGGGTTTTCGATCTTGATGCCAAATTGTCTACACTTACTGAAATTCGCATCCGAGGAAGATTATTTCTATCTGGATAGATCTCTCACTGTAACTGCCATGTTTGAGCGCCGTGGCCAGGCTCCTGGCTGCTTGCCTGGTTCTTCACGCGGCGACTCAGGCGACAAAGTATCAACGCAAAGTCGGACTTGCGGAACTTACCATATGTCTCATGTGTTCATGACACATCGACCAGAAGCTGTCATGGAGTTTGGTAATTTCTGCTACCTTTTCTGGGGACCTCTGCGACTCCAGCCCACCCTGTGGGAATGATGTAAGTCATAATACACGTACGGCTGAATCCAAGACTCAGCCACCCTGGATGAATTGCTTCAACTTGGTATTTTGATGAACAGAACTAATTCATTCATCGGCTTAGGTACTTAAGGCCTTGGGTAACAAATGTCAAAACCCATTTTGCTTGAGTGTCGAACCACCCCCGCCTGCCACTATAGCTCCCTGCTGGTAAGTAGGCAGCCTTCACGAGCGGAACCAGGGCATGGATTCGTTGGTGTTCGATGGCCCAGAGCAGATCCCAATAAAATTGCCAACTTCAATCTTCCTCCCTGGTAGGTCTTATCTGGGATGGAAAAGTATGTTCATATTTCATTAATAACTGAATCCATTGAACATCGTTGATCTGTTCCCTTAGTCGTTGTTACCCTGTTTCATTTGATGTCGGGTTCGTCCGACCATCTACCGCCTGGTTCATCGCTATCGAATACGACGGCTGTGGTGGGATGACTACATTCTGCTAGGCGCCCTAGTTCTCGACTTCGTATATTGGCCAATCTACTGGGCACGGTTCCCTACTCCAGGCGAGGGACTCAATCATATCTGTCTATGCTCAATTATTCTAACTCACACTTGACAGAACACCCATCGAAACAGTTTCTAAATACCCAACGCATTTTGGATGCATATTGGCTGACACTATTTCCTTACATTTTGCTCATTGGGTATAGTAACTTCATACTAATAGTGATCATATCTGATCGTTCTGATGCTCCAGGGCCACACGAGCTGCCACGGCCTTGGCGTTTGCTAGGATTTTCCCGCCGAGGCATGCGGCGCGCCGATGGGCTTTCACTCTCGTGATATTCATGGTTCTCACAGGTCTTGCCACTCTTCTGTTTACGACATTAACTTGCAAGGCAGCCTCCGCGCTGCTGGTGGCTGCTGAAATGACGCATTGTATGGTAGTTTTCAAATACGTGCATTTGAAGCATGTTCTATTCTTCCTGGGTGAGTGTACAACCATTCGTCTTTAGTCCTATTACTGAGTATGCTCCCCTTCATTTCACGTAGCCGATCTTGTTTGCGATAGTCTACTTATCATCACGCCGCTCGTTGTTTTCTGGCGTATAAAACTTCCTCCCACCAAACGCCGTCTTATTCTGATATTCTTTTGCGGAAACGTTCTGACATTGTTAGGAGCAATTTTATACTTAGCTATTGGAAGCACCAAGACAGTCTTCGCTCTTGGGCCAGACAGGCCTCTCGTAAATCTAGGATTAGGAGCTGTTAATGTGAATAACTCCTGTTTTTCAAGCAGTGGATAATTGTTACTCATTGAGTTATCTTGATAGGTATCCATGGGGTTTATGTCGTGTAATCTGATGGTCCTGTCAACGTGTTTTTATCGGGCCCTTAACAGATATCGCAATCGACAGCGTACCGCGGTGGTCCAAAATCCAAACTCAAACCCCGTTGCGCCAGTCCCAGAACCCCAGTGGCTGAATGCAATTGCCTGACCAGTGATCATATTACTCCTCTGTCGCTGACAGAGATTTCAACTACCTATACTACCTGGCGCTCAAATTCAAGTCGCTCGCGACGAGATACCGACCCGCATGATATGCTGGATTCCTTTCATCCAAGTGACGTTGCAGACTCGACCACTGGGTCCAGTGCACGAAAGTCTGCCGCTTCATCTTGGTCATTCCCGACAAATTCGTCGAAGTCACAGAAATCCAAGCTTTCTGGATCCAATCTGGAGGATTCGGAAGAATTTGATCTCACCTCTTTGAGTCTCCCTCATACGAATCCGAATCTGTAAAAGAACAGTCAAGCAGTGCGGGCTCTTCGGAAGAGTGGTCTAACGGTCCAACCTCTTCGCAAGAGCAGTCCAGCAGTGGCACGCCGAGTCAATCATGTTCAAGTGCATCATAGTTTCTCTCAAGACGGACCGCCGATCCAAAAAGCGTGATCCATCCTGCCCTCCTAGATGCTAAATCCCAGAATATCGAAATATCAAAGGTGTCTTCATCTTACAGCAGTTCTTTCATTTGTACACAGCCTACAACACACCATTTTCATTTGCATGGCACACTGTATTAGATTAATTATAAAATAAATGGGGCTTTGGTAATCAAGTTTGCGCCTCTGCCAGTTCAGAGCATTTCCAAGAATTCTCTTATCGAAATATATGCCGCTGCCCGCAGTCGTAACGTAGGACATTCCGACACCCACAAGATAAATACAAGCGTTGGAGAGCTTTAGCTGTGCCATCGTACGTGTCTGGACTGTGTGCCATAACAAAAGCTATTACCTGGTATTCTGCCAGGCGACTCAGGCAAACAAATATCACGGTAATGTCGGGCTCACGAAGTGTTACCGCACAGTGCAGCCAATTTTGATGGACTGTAACACGCTGCACAGTGATCACAGTCTACTGTGAGGTACTGTGAGGTGACCACTGATGCTACTCAGCAGCCTTACGCCTAAATAAAAGCTAATCAATGTTAAAAAACTTCATAGTCAACAGTTCAATTAGTTCGCTAATTTTCCCCTTCAAGTCCAATTCACGACAATAAGTCTCGCACTTATTGACTTTGCTCACATTCTTTGCTCACATTCTTTAGTCGAGGCTCACAAATATTCTGCAGCCAGTAAATTCTATTCTGAACATAGCACCTTACATCAAACTCAGGCGGTCCTGTCGATAACTGAGAAACAAAAAAGTTTCCATAGAGTTTTTGGGAGAGGCCATTCTGGCTTGATTCCGGCGCTGCAGCGCACAGTTTCTTTACTTGATCAAAAGAAAAGTTCACATACAATAATCCAGTCAACGACGTTGTAGCTACCAATGAGCAAGGGTTCGAATATTTGTCGAAAATGGTAGAGTGCTCGAAGCGCCTCCTGCGCCAATCTCCGAAAGGTTAACAGCATCAAAGGCCATTTATTTTTAGTAACAATGACTATTAATGGTTAAGGGTACGAGAAAGGGTCGCGCGCGAAATTGGATGGATGAAGTTTGAACCGACGATAAACTGCACGGCACTTCACAACTGTGAAGTGTGTCTCAGTTCCAAAGCTCACAGTGAAGTCAGTTACCTCACCTCGGCTGCGCTGTGACGGCAGCACTAGGCTCACGGCGCTCGCAATATAGTTACTTACATCTTGGGTTCGTGGCGCATCCTACTAGAAGCCTTACGTACTGTCGAAGAGTGTGGTGATTTCAACTATCTCCGGTTTTCTAGGGCCTCTGCAACGCAGCCCAAACTGTGTGGGAATGATGTAAGCTGCCAATAGTTATAACGTACTGTGACTGAGTTCAAGTCTCACCGTAGCTTGTTGATGACCAACATTAGCATTTTCTGCCGGGTACATAAGGGATTGGGTAAACGGACGTCGAGTCCCTTCTTGCTCAAGTTCCAAATAAACCCTATCTAGGCCTGCCGCTGTCGCTCACTGCCAGGGCGTAGAAGGCAGCATTCACGACCCCAACACAATCAGGATATGGTCGCGTTCGAAGGCGACGGCCCAGCCCAGATCCCAATGAAGCTGCCGAGTTCAGTCTTCCTCCCTCACCGGTCCTATTTGGGATGGCAAAGTATGTTCATGTTCATTTCATAACTGAATCCATTGAACATAATTGACCACTTCCATTTAGTCGTCGTTACTTTGTTTCATTTGTTGTCGAGTTCGTCGACCATCTACCGCCTGGTTCACCGCTATCGAATACGACGGCTGTGGTGGGATGACTACATTCTGCTAGGGGCCTTAGTTCTTGATTCTGCATATTGGCCAATTTTCTGGGCACGATTCCCACACCCAGGTGAGAATTCAAAAAAGGGGTCTATGTGCATTGCTTATGCTTCGTGTTTCTGACACATACCTGGCAGAATACCCTTCTAAACAGTTCCTAAAGACTCAACGCGTATTGAATGCGTATTGGTTCACGCTGTTTCCTTGTATTCTTCTCATTGGGTTGAGTTTGATTAAAATTCATTAGTCCCCGTCATAGCTAATCCTGATGATCTCCAGGTCCACACGAGCCGCTATGGCTCTATCGCTTGCCAGGATTTTCCCTCCGAGGCACGCGGCACGCCGATGGGCTTTCACTCTCGTTGTATTCATGGTGTTCGCAACTCTTGCCACTCTTCTGTTTACGACATTAACCTGCAAGGCAACCTCCCCGCTACTAGTGCCTGCCGAAATGACGAATTGTATAACAATTTACAAATTCGTGCCTTTGAAGCATGTTCTATTCTTTCTGGGTGAGTGCAACTATTCATTTTTAGATTTTCTTTTAATTATCATTACTGAGTATACTCCCCTCCATTTCACGTAGCTGATCTTGTGTGCGACGGTCTACTTATTATCACACCGCTCGTTATTTTCTGGCGTATAAAACTTCCTCCCACAGAACGTCGCCTTATTCTGACATTCTTTTGCGGAAGTATTTTGACACTGTTGGGATCAACTGCATACCTAATCATTGTCAATCGCCGGTCAGTCTTCGCTCTTGGGCCAGATAGGCCTCTCGTGAATATAGCGATAGGAGCCGTTGAGGTGAATGGAATTTACCCGTAGACACCTATCGGTCACAAACATTGAATAATTGTTATTCATTCAATTTTGATAGGTATCCATGGGATTTATGGCTTGTAATCTGGTAGTCCTTTCAACGTGCTTTTATCAGGCCTATCGTAAATTTCGTAGCCGAAAGCGTACGCCGGTGGTCCTAAACCGAAATCCAAACCCCGTTGCACCAGCGCAAGAACCCCCGGTGTCGGAATGCACCTGTATGACCAGTGATCATATCACACCTTTGTCGTTGACGGAAATTTCGACTGCCTATACTCAACCCTCGAACTCGCGCTCGAATCGCTCACGGCGTGATACCTACTTGCAGGATATGCTGGATTCCTTTCATCCAAGTGATATGCAAGACTCGGTTGCTGGGTCTGACGCACGGAAATCTTCTGCTTCAGCATGGTCCTTCCCAACCACAGGCTCAGCGAAGTCGCAAAAGTCGAAGATGTCGGCATCGGACTTGGAAGATTCGGAAGAATTAGATTTCACATCCATCGAGTCTCCCTCGTACGAATCAAATTCTGTCAATGCACAGACAAGCAGTGCAGGCCCTTCAGAAGACCAATCCAGCAGTACAGTTTCTTCGAAAGAGCAGTTCAGCAGTACGACATCTTCAAAAGAGCGATCCAGCAATCGAAATTCCTCAAGGGGCGATCCCGTAGCTCAACCTCTTCAAAAGAGCTGTCCAGCAGTGAATCGGTGGGTCATTCGTCCTCAAGTGCGTCGTAGTTGCTCTCAAACTGGACCACCAAGCGAAAATTCCTGATCCATCCTACCCTCCCCGGGTGTAAAATCTTTCATCAAGTAAACCTATCATCTTATTTATACACAACACATCAAGTTTTCATTTGCATGGCACGCTACATCATTCAATGTTTATTAGAAAATTAATGAGACTTTGTCGATCATGATAGTAATATTCGCGTAGCAAGCACTCGACGAAAGACGCTACAATAAGGGCGTATTCTCAGTGTTGGATGCTTTCCGACCTGAGCGTCAATTCAAAGACGTAGTGCTTCGTCCAGTTTAATAGTTTCGCAATTTTTTAAATCCGTATAATGCTATAGCCTTTAACACGTACTGCAACGCCGGATAATCTCAAGCGTTCGTCCCGTGTCTAAAAATAGCTCAGTCAAATTATGTATCACCGCAGCCTCAGTAACTCCTTTTCAAAGCAGCCAATGTGAATCACATAATAACAACTGGGGGGAGAAACACGCCTCCTCCACTTGCCTCTCTTATTAGCTATCATGGATGACCACCGATCTACACTGCACAGCCTACCGCGAGGCTACTACTCCAATTTCCAGGTTTCGAACCCATCGGAAGTTTCCTTCGATCCTCGCCAGGTGCCGCCGGCGATTACCGTTGTAGACGAGAAACGTAAGAGATGGAGGCCGATCTCAGATGTTCGATCCATCGTCGGCGCTGGCGGAAGAGGGCGTAAAAGGAGATCTGCGTCCCCTCCCGCAATACACAGCATCGACGGGTTTCTATTACCCAGAAGAGTACTACGACGGGGAGATCGAGGCTCGGCGCCGGGTTATAGCGAGACCTCCTCGTATCCTGCGCAACCCACAACCGTATCCAAAATTACATTCACAACCACAATCACATTCACACTATACCAATCATCCTCAAGAACAGCAGCATTATGCCTTGAATAACCCGGACCGTCAAGGACGGCCACCAGTGATGTTTGCTGACATTCGCCCACTGACGATAAGGCGGCGGACTCCACTTCCAGCGCAGTTTGCACGCACTGTTAGAGCTTACTACCCAGCCGCGTCCGAATGCTGCTCCCCGCGCATGAGTAGCAATAGACATGCTCACCCCAATCCAGTTTCACCGAGATATCATAGTTTCACTGGGTCTGTCCACACTCAGACCCACAGGCCCCTGCGCGCAGCTCCGGAGTGGATGCGTAGGGACTCTGCATCGCATTCGCGCAGCAGAGGCGGAGGGAGGTCGTATAGTCAATCTTCGACCATAACTGGCGCCAGGCGACCTAGTTGTCCTGAAGAACCATATCCACGCCGTATCTCCTATTCATCACGGCAACGTCGGCCGCAGATACGGCTGGCGGTGCATGGTTTGTCGTATATCGACGAGGACGCCGAAAGCACTATCCTGGGTCCTGCCGAGCGCCTGAACGAACCTCGCATCCTGGTGGGAACTGGGCCTGAGGATCACGCACGCCCACAGTCGCCAACGTATCAGAGTGGGTCGTACCCCGAAGCGCAGCCCGAATCACATCCCCGGTTTACAGACGAAAGCGGGCATAACAGGAAGACCATCATCTCTCAACAGCCTCAGCGCCACCCGGGAATGAGGCCTGGAGGAGGAAAACCGCAATGCGAAACACATGCCCGTCTCCGCCGATGGCACACGAGATTGGAGTACTGATCTGTGCCTCTTTGCGACCATAACCTGGGAACATGTGAGTTTTATGCATGACTTCCTTGCGATCTTTCGAGCGCAGACGAGGAATTGTTTTTCAATAATACTGACGGAAGCTCATTCGTTCTTTTGTGACAGGTTGTAAAGCTTTATGGTGCCCGTGCATAATCTATGGACGAAATAAAGCGCGCATTGAGTACCTATACGCGGAAGAGAAGGTGCATCCTACCAAGGGCGGGACATGCTCGGACGACTGCGTTGTACACGCTTGTTTGACGACCTTCTGCTTGTTCGGCTGGGCGATCCAGGTAAGCCTCCTACCACAAATGAAAAGTATATTCAGTGATTCAACAAGTCTAACAGGTTCCGAATCGAGCATCTGTGAGACGACGTTACAACATCGAAGGAGACTGGCTGGGTGATTGCGCCGCGGCAATGTTTTGCTCGCCTTGCGAGTTAAGTCAGGAAAGTAGAGAGATCGATCTCGAAGAAAGGAGTTTCGAAGAGGAGCGGATATGGGACAAGGAATAGCACATTCTTTTATCTTCAATAGCAAACAAATAGAAAAAATCTAAAAAGATGGAAAGAAGATCAAGGACTTTTTGTTGAACAAAAAGACAAAAGAACTAACCGGAAAAACGTTAATGAGGTCGAGCTGTTGTTGCAGACTTGCAAATGTTAAAACTAGGTTAAGGCTCGCCGCTCAAGAAAATTTGAAGGTGAATATGACAATTAAAGAATGAGGATAACAATGCGATTCTATTAGAGGTACATCATGGTTCAGCAGTAGGGCGCTCAACCGCGATTTTCTTTCCAGAAGGTATAAGTGTTGGATCTACGAAAGGCTGACCGGCCTTCGCCGTGTAGGATTTGTTGGCTTTGTGCAACGACCACAATACCCAGTTACTTCTCTTTGGCGGCGTCGGGAGTGGATGGTCGGAAGATATTCGTCGTCTTAAGCATGTCTGAAATGGGCTGACGGAGATCCTCGACGATTTCCTTCAACTGTGGCGACTTGTAGATGGCGGAATAGGCACCGGAAATGATAGAGGCAGTGATCACGTCTTCGGCTATGGGAGGGAGTTTGTAGATGTTGAAAAGAGCGAGGGCGATCTGGAGCTGACGTGGTTCATTCACAGCTACAGAGAGGACCAACCACTGGCCGGCTTCCAGAGTAAGATGCAAATTATATTTGGCGTAATTGCCGAAGACTGTCAAAGCAAGAGACGGACACGCGAGCTCCTGACAGCGGCCTATGAACACAAGACCACGTTAGAGAAATATATGCAGTGAGAGTGTACCAAGGAGACTGACGAGCAAATACTGCTGCAAGATCAGGCAGGAATTCAAGACCAGCAGCTTTGTACTTCGGAAACAACTCCGCCACCTTCCTCAACTCCTCTTCCGATGCCGCCAGCTGAGCGAGCGTAATTAACGAGCGTTTTCGGATTCGGGGATTTTCTACTTCTGGACGTCGGCCCAGACGAGGTTCTAGGTAGCCAAGTTGGGTTTCGAAACGCGATTTCCTCGCCTCAGGCGTGAGCTTTGTCTTGCGTCCTTTTTTTGAAACCGCAGGTTGCTCCCGAGACTGCAGCTGGCGTCTCCGTGGCCCCGACATTAGAGGTCGAAAGAGCTTCTGTAATCAAGTCTTCCTCAACATAGTCATCCGAGAAAAGGTCGTCGTTGTCCAAGACGGCGTTGGACTTTTTCTTTTGTACTGTATAATTTGGTATTAGAATGACGCGAAGTTACACGAGGTCAGACACGAACCAATTGGCGTGAGATGTAGAGAGCGCGCCGCCAGTATTGAGCGAGTTGGAAGACTTCTGCACAAAGCACCACATGCTCGTCTTGCTAGGTAGCTGGACATGACGAGCTCCGGGATGTTGACGACGCGGAAGACGGCGACAAAGCAAAAGAATTACCTTGTTTGCTTTGTACGCTTAGCAACAAACAAATAAATCTTGCTTCACGAAAATCATGGTCTTTTAAATGGTGCCCCTCACCAACAAATTGAACACCTTCGCTAACTTTGAATTTGAAGCAATATGTGCGTCGACAGTTCTTCAACAGTTCGTTCCCATTTAATTTTTTTAAAAAAATTCCTAGATTTCAGTTCTCATTCAAAGTCGTCTCTGACCACTCTGTTCAGTTCCCACCAAATTTACTCACCAAATTACACCCAAGTTATACGTGTAAACCAGGTCCATGAACGAGGCCAATCGAACCTGTCAAATGTTTAACGAAACCTTCTTCCCAGCGTGTCAGGGCTTCATCGACATGCCAATGGAGCACCCTCTGTTTTGTGCTGGCACAGAAATAACTGCACGTCACGATCCTCTCACACGTCAACTCCCCCCCCGAAATTGTCGGCGACATCTTCGGATTCACTCTTCCTTGTACAGCAGCGTTCGGACGTGCATCTCCACTGGTGAAGAGGAGTAGCAATAACGCTGCCGCTTTGAAGCTGGGAGGTGTATGTCGAACTTGGAGGGCGATAGCTTGGTCGACGCCGCAGCTTTGGACGGATCTATATATCCTCATCGACCTCGTCGACTTGACACGGAATCCAAGACGTCTAGAACTTGCACAAGACTGGCTAAGCAGAGCCGGTCAGCTCCCACTTTCACTCCGAATAGTGGTCACGATAGATTCCACCCCTAGACATTCAGCATCTGAGCTCCAGTCATTTAAACCTTTCGTTTCCTTGATAAATCGGTATTCAGCTCGATGGAAGGATCTCGATATCGCTTGCCCGGATTGGTTCTTAATGTTTCTGGTTATGGAAACACATGGATCTCCTATGCTCCAAAGATTGTGTATATCCTCAGTTCACGACCCCTGGAACGCTGAATATGCTAGCTTCGATCTGGGCAGCGACCTTCCCGCGCCTATGGAAATCTCGGTTGCTGGATGCTCGTTTACCAACCTACATATCCGGTGGAACAACGCAACACGAGTGAATATCGAGGGTATTACTCTTGTAGGGTGCTTTCACATTCTCAAACAAGCGCCAAATCTAGCCGACGCTAATTTTAGCCGAGTCCTCGTTATGAACTCGCTAGATATTGTGGAGCTTATGGAATCAATGGATCAGCCCATCGTTCTCCACGGTCTTCGACACCTGCAACTCGACTTACAATCAAGCATCATGCACGAAGTCATGGACCTATTCTTTGCCAGCTTAACCCTCCCTGCTTTAACCCAGCTCGGAATCGGCCTTGTTTCACTATCTAAACATCTAACACCCGTCATTGCTCTTATAAGACGTTCCTCTTGCCAAATAACATCCTTATCCCTCACCCGGAAGTACTCTAGAGGCGACGAACACAACCATTTGGTCTCTCTATTACACGAAACACCGGAACTCCGGCAATTACAAGTAGCCGTCAAGTATGGACGAGGACAGCCCCATCCCCAAACACGACTTATTCAATTACTCGCCCAAACACGTAGATATGCGGTGCACGAGTCTCGTAGGATGCTGGACTCTGAGGCCATTCCTCCCAAACCTGGAGTCATTTCACTGCGGAATTGGCAGACTCGGCGGACGTCCGTTTCCCTGGGCGGATGTCCCGACCTCTTTGGTTCTCCTCAAGATAGCTGCCAGTTGAGACAGCTACGTATCTCGTGGATACGAGAGGTGCCCCCTCCGTACTGCGAAAAGGAGGCTGCCCTCCGCCTTCTCGAGCTCAATGATGTTGGAATACATTTGGATATGAGGGACACCAAGGGAGAATTGGATCTACTTCAGTTGTCGATCGACTATCACAGTCTGAGTGACGCCTAATTTTGTACGTGTCGCTTAACCATCGTAATCCTCTCTGCAACATTATATTGGGATGCATCGGCACTGTCCTGCTCGTCTATTCCCTTCAACCCCTCGGGTTGATCTTTACCATCCGATCTCCCGTCCATCATAAATGAGTTTACCAGATGGGCCATCTTTCTCCAATAATACGAAGGGTAGTATTGCCAGAGCGCCTTCTTCCAAGGTCGTTCCACCCGCGATAAAACTGTTTAATCTGGATGATACGAGGCCAGGGCTGACCGCATTGACTTTGAACCCTTCCTTCCCCAATTCATGAGCCAACGCGACTGTATACGAATTTACCGGCCGCCTTGCTGTTTGCATAAGCTGTGAAGATCGTAGTCGCTGTTGGCTGCGACTGGAATGTCTGAGACCCCAACGGACTCGACACATTGACGATGTTAGGCTCGGATGATTTTCTCAGCAGGGGAATGAACGCGGTCGTCGTTTCCACTAGTCCGATGAAGTTCGTTTCCATCACGTCTCGAAGAACGGAGGTGTCGAGGGTGGAAGGGTGCTGAAGGACATCGTTTCTGGATATCGCGGCGTTGTTCACGAGCACGTCAAGCTTTCCTTCGGCCTTTTCGATCGTCTCCTTTGCGCGCTTGATAGTGGCGGAATCACGGACATCGATCAAGACGAATTTGACATTTGCAAGCCCATTTTTGTTGAGGGTCTCTCTATCGCCAGGCATCATGTTTATGAGGACTTTTAAGACAGATATCGATTCAAGGATAACGCACTGAGCCTCTTTACCGGCTGCTTCGTTTCTTGCTCCGAGATATACGATGTGTCCTTTCTCTGCAAGAAGGCGAACTAGTTCAAATCCAATACTGGAGTTACTTCCTGTGCGGGAGGATTCAGACGTCAGTATGATTGATGCCACATGACAGATATCGACAGAGATGAAACTGACCTGTAACGAGTATAACTTTCGACATTCTCTTCAAAGATCGAGGAGTAGAGGAGGAGTAGAGGTAGGACTGACAGTATAGAGTGAGGAACTATGCTATCTTCTCTATTGCAGCCTGGCTCCCTTTATTCAGTCTGCGACAAGGACCCCATAATCTTGAAGAACCATTGCTTCAAGCTGGGTGCGTATGGGAGTGTCTCAGACAATCCTCGCTTATTCTTCAATAACAAAGAAAGGAATATTCTCCAATAGGCAAGTAGCTGACGTCTTCTCTCGGCATGGGATATCGAGGCAGAGAGACAAAAAGAACCAGAATTCAATATTCAACTCCCACAGAAGATTAATCGATTCCTGAATGACCTCGGAAGCACGGAAGACGTCGACAGTCACTGCGAATGACTCAGAGTTCGTACACATCATCCTACTATGTCTTCGCGCCAATGCATTTCATGCTGCCGCAGAGCTCCGCAGACACACGTGCGTAAGCCTGTGTAGCCTGACAAAATATGTGAGTATAACTGTCCTCTGACCTACTCACTCAGTTCGGATGTGCCCCAAGTTATCTACCTCGTCGGTCTCCGGCTGAGAGCCTCGGAGTCAGAGTACCGAAGGAGTAGGGATGGCAGGCCTCCGACTGTCGATGCCAATCCGTCCAATGGGGAAGACGGCGGAAGTGAATCCAGTCTGTACAGTGGTCGGACGAGCACTGCTCAGAGCGGAACACTGTACATACTTCTTTGCCATTTGGCAAAGGCGACAGAAGTCCTTGATCGATGCCACTGTGCTTATCTTGAGTTGTGAGAAAAGAGTTGATATTTTTCTTGGTCTCAGGGCAAGTAAATGCATGGATGGGTCTACAGCTATCTAGTAGACTCGCTGATACGCTGGCCCTTGTATTTATATGTACATAAACATGATTGATTTCAGCTTTGGAGTCCTTCCGCCATGAAATGCCTTCACCGTCGTTTCTTATCGTCGGGTTGCTTAGTCATCAAGTGTATCGCTGCCTATCGTATATCGTTCTGGACAAGCCAAGACCAGGAGCGCTAATGACGCAGTGGCGCAAATCTGAGCAAATATATCCGGAGTCCTGATAATCAAATTCAGGTCCACGGAAGAGATTGATATAAGTAGATGCCTGAGACTACTTGTCACAATCCACCAGTGGCATGAGACAAGACGAGAATGAGAGCAATGGCGGGCATTTTTATCAGTCTGAGCGTACAAAATACGGTTACCGTGTTGTTAGTCCGTCCAATAGCCGATGGACTGTCTACTGTTTATTCCAGTCGCGACTCCTCAGGAATAGGTAAGCAAGAAGCCTTACCCAAGATCTCGGAGAAGAAGCAAGCAGACTGCGGCTGTAATTAAAGCGGAAGGCTTCGAAGGATGTTTGTACATATGTATGTATAAATCACAGGAGGAATCAGGAGATCGGGCGGCATACACCCACACTCAATCTGGCAAATCCTCTTAATTGATAGTCAGGAACGTAACTATAAGACCAAGTGGTTAAGATGTGTAATCTCTGGCATTGGGCCGTATCATTTGTGTCAAAGTCCACTTATTGCGATTGCGGTGTGCAATCTCTCCATCACACTTACTCCTTACAGTGTTTGCAAGGTCGTTGGTAAATTCAAATGACAAAATTAACTCAATCATCTTAATTTGCCAATATTTAATGCATTATTCTGAACAACTTCAGGCGATTTTTTGCGCGTTGGGATATCTGCCTCTGGGTTCTAACAGGTTCTTATCAACAGTCCTGAATTGCCTGTTAACTTCATTTGCATTAAGTAAACACCGGGCCGAACGAACAAAGATAACGGCATTCAAAATCCAATTGATCAGTTTAGCACTGCGATGATTAGCATCGCCTCGCTCAGGTCCCGCTGGTTACTCTGATAGCAATCTCAAAGCAATCAGAACTTACTGCGATTACCTCCCAAGTCAATTACAATCGCTATCGGTATATAATATTCAAACTTCAGAATCATATCAGCGCTTAGCCTGTGACATGCTCGAGCTTCAATAGTTCTGGAGATTATCATGATGACGGTGCGCTGTGTTCGTGAGTTACAATCCGTATCCTATGCGAATGTTCACATCTTTACAGACCAGCATAAGGCTTATCCGACAATCAGTACTGAGCAGGAGTTAGACCATTTGGTTAACATTAGTTAACATTTCTCCTTTGCGGACGCGGAGATTTTCTCCGGGTGCATTAGGCCGACTTCCCTTAACTCGCTGATCCGTGTCGCTTCCTTCACCGAGCTTCATTGTATGCATGCTGGTATTGAATGCTTTCCCCTTATGTAGCAGAATGAGTAAGTTGTATCTGATTGAATGTTCAATTGGACACCACATTTAAGTCATTATAGGTGAAATGGTCTTCACTGCGTCAAGTGTCAAGACCGAGGGATAAAATGAAAGCGAATTACGTTGACCGAAAAGTGGCACACGACCCTGAAGCCAAGACGTGTCTCAGGTTCTGGACGTGGACAAGGTTGTGATAAAGGAGTAGAGGACGTGCCATGACATTTGGAAAAAGCCTAGATTGCGATCCCATGTAAGATATCGTACATGTATCGTCATCACCAGGTCTATGAGCCAAGCCAATTAGCAATTGACATCGAATATCAGCACAAACCTGTGTCTCGGAGGGCATACAGATCGAGCTCTATGCTTGCATCACACCAGGAGCAGAGCCAGGAACCGCTGTTGACTTTTTGTTTAGTGAGAAGCGGCACATTCGTTTTCATTCCACTCCGAGACCAAAGTACGTATCTAACAACAAAAGTCGCGTTGGCCTTCTTCAGGTACAGGAACTGCCGCAGATCGTCAACTATCGTGAAAGGAAGCGATAACTTAGATAGCGATTGTTGAAGGGCAGTGATTGGACGATAATGATAGCAAGGAATGTTACATTTGTTTCCTTTCCAAGCCTTTCACTAAGATCGCGACCCGTATCCACTTTTAGATTTCGATCTTCGTACTTGGCCGAGAAAACATGGGGTTATATAGACACGACATACCAGTGCCATAGTTTCCATTCCCTCACTACAAACGCATCCTTCTCCTTCGTGGAAATTACTTCCTAGAGGACTTTCCGCCTACGAATCCAAATTCGATATGGTGAACGTCACATACGATGCCTGTAAGTCACGTTGAACTTCATTCACGACCAATCCTCATGTATTCTCTTTGTAGCTGGGTCCCTGGTGGCCTACGACCCCGATGGAGTCCAGATTGTCTACAATCTCGGTGACATGGGCTTCATCATTGCCAGCATGGCCCTCGTCTGGTTAATGATTCCGGGTGTTGGTCTCTTTTACTCTGGCCTTCTCCGACGGAAGAACGCGCTGTCCATGATCTATACCTCTTTGGCTTCGATAGCTGTTGTATCATTCCAGGTGCATAATACATATTTTTCTGCTCTGCTCTTTGCTAACCGGTCTGCAGTGGTTCTTCTGGGGATATTCGCTGGCCTTCAGTGAAACTGGAAATGCATTCATCGGGGACTTGAGTGAGTCTCTCACCAAACCTGCTTATTCTTCTAAATTTGCTCATATGAAACCAACCCCTCAAGAGTACTTCGGTCTCAAGGGAGTCCTCGACCAACCCTCCATTGGAAGCTCTCGTATTCCTGCGCTTCTTTTCTGCGTCTATCAACTTATGTTCGCGGCAATCACGTGCGTCATTTTTCTTCATTGCGTTTGCATGTGGTTGCAACTTCCCTTATCTTACCAATTTAATTTTAGCGCCGCTCTTGCTGTTGGCGCTATCGCTGAACGTGGTCGCTTAGGACCTGTCCTTGTGTTTATTTTCATCTGGACAACCGTTGTATATGATCCTCTCGCTTGCTGGACATGGAATTCTAATGGATGGTCCTTCGTTCTTGGCGGCCTTGACTTCGCCGGTGGAACACCCGTTCATATCAGTTCTGGAACTGCTGCCCTCGCAATCTCAGTTTATCTTGGAAAGCGTCGTGGATATGGAACTGAACGTCTTGCCTATAAGCCTCACAACACCACCTACGTTATCCTCGGAACAGTGTTCCTCTGGTTCGGTTGGTTCGGGTTCAACGGAGGTTCCGCTCTCTCTGCCAATCTACGTGCCGTCCAAGCCTGTATAGTCACCAACCTTGCTGCCTCCGTCGGTGGTATTACCTGGATGCTATGGGTACGTTCCTTTCTTTATGTAATGCTACTGTATTGATATTGGTCATCTCCAGGATTACAGGATCGAGAGGAAATGGAGCGCCGTTGGCTTCTGCTCGGGGGCGCCATCTCTGGTCTGGTCTGCATCACTCCTGCATCAGGTTTCGTAGGCGCTCCCGCTGCTGTCGCATTCGGTGTACTCGGTGCCACTGTGTGCAATTTTGCCACTCAGCTGAAGTTCCTTTTGGGCTACGATGATGCTCTCGATGTAAGCAAACTGCCATCTACTCCTCGTTTACTCGAACCTAATTAACAACATTTCAAAGATCTTCGCCACCCATGCAGTTGGCGGTATTGCTGGAAATCTTTTGACTGGTCTCTTTGCTCAGGCCAGCGTAGCTGGTTTCGATGGTCTTACAGAAATTCCAGGAGGCTGGCTGGATCATCACTATATCCAGCTCGCTCACCAGCTTGCTGATTCCGTTGCTGGATTTGCTTACTCCTTCGTTTTGACTGTAAGTTCCAGATGATCTCTAATTTTGGTCGTCAACTAAACTATCTGCGTATCATCAGACAATCATCTTGTGGATCATGCACTACATTCCCGGTCTTCGCCTCCGGGCTTCAGAGGAGGCCGAGATTCTCGGTATCGACGACGCCGAGATGGGTGAATTTGCTTACGACTACGTTGGCCTCGAGCAAGAGATCGGACACACCCTAGACACTGGTCTTGCAGCGTCCGGCGGAGGCCGCGAGCCCAACCATACTAAGACCTCCAATAGCAGCGTCGATGGTAGGCTCGACGAGAAGGAGTCGTAATGCATCTCTCAAAAACATTCACTGTCCCTCTTTTACTTGTAACTCTACTCTTCGAACACTCGGACGGAGAAAGAGACTTCCATTCATTCCCTATAAATAATGTCAACCGCGTTGATCATATTCTTTTGCGCGCTTATGATAGATATGCCAAGGGCACGAACCGAATCTCTCCTCCTCAGTCTCTTTACCTGATTGCTTTCTTATCGTTATCGGTTGAGCGGGATTGTCCCGTCGACGTTTATGAAATAGACTAAAACGACCGTCGTAGTACTACTATCTGTATTGTAATTCGATATTTCCAAATAACATCTAATCATAAAACGCTATCGACGGCAAATCGACGGCTTGATCACGGAAGCAATATTAATACATCACATGACCGATTGATTCTTTGCCGCACTCTCGTCTCTTCCGTGACTCCGTCGGACGTCCTCAAACTCTTCGCGAAAATTTACCGTTTCACTTTGACTTGAACTACCCAAAACGGTCAGGAACCAGAAACTCTCAGCTCAAGAGACACGTGTGGCTGAACCTATTGATATCTCAACTTTATCATTCTGGTCCAGAGTTGGTCTGGCAATTCTATGCTTGCATATGAAAAGTGTCCAGTTGAACGATGGTATGCATAAATTTGAATGGACACCCGATACACACGCAGCAATGAATATCGCATGTCGAGGGTTCGAGGGAGGATTCGGAACGGTGGAACTTGGAAGACCATGGAAGACTCTCATATCGACGGCTTGAACTCTCACTTATATAAAGGCCAGCAGCTTTTGCCACTTCGCATGAGTTCGCATGGCAGGCTAAATTGCCCAGGGATTGATGATACTTAAGGAACCATTCCACGCTCCATATGTGATTCCATCTGATCTTTCTCTTCTCACCACAAACGCCGGTTCTCATCAGAGCAGATCAGACCTTCTGTCTCTTGAAATGGACTCATAGACTCACCATGGAGCCGCTTTCGCCCAGCGAGACGCCGCTCATGATCAACAAACTTGATGTTATCAACGCGCCAATGATCTCTGAGCGAGACTTTCCCTCATCCTTATTCATTTCAGAGAAACTGGTGAGCAGTTCCTTAACAATCCACGGTGGGTTTTTGAAAAAAATTCACCGCCGCAGGCCCGCACTGCGCAGCGCTCGTGGTACCCAGCGTTATTCTGTAACTATGGCCGTGTGTAGTCAAGAAGTACCTAAGACAGTCCGTTGGGTTGCCGGACGATCTCCCGGATACGGTCATTCTCAAGAAATGGAACTTTTTGGAAGAGGTAAGTACCTTTTGTACATAAATGCGCACACTTCCGCTCACACATCCAGCATGCCTATGAGAGAGGTGGGCGTTGCACAAAGATGGGCATTGCACAAAGGTGGGCGTTGCACAAAGGTGGGCATTCACAAAGGTGGGCATTGCACAAAGGCACACAGCTTACCACGATTACCGGATTTTGGCGATTAGGCCCTGTAAAGGGGCATTTCGGCCAATCGGTCCCACAAAAGGCATGTTCGCTGTTATTAAGCATATCCTGCGCCCCAGAGATCTGACAGGATCTTGCTCGAGGGAATAACGCGGGGAAATGTGTGATATCGGTTTTAATTTGGTATGAGTCTAGGGTTCACATCCTCGCCCACCGAGACCGTCGTTTAAAGAGACACGACCGTCGGAGCGATCTTTTTTTTCTTGATGGTCTCCTTCCAACAAATCGCTCGCACTCGTTTCTGAACAGCAAAGGTCCCCTTTCCCCACCACTCTTCTTCATTTGCACTGCACAAAATGTCAGACCTTTTATCGATCATCATTACTGGTCTTCGTCATATACAAGTTACGCGGTATTCCCAATGTGCGTATATCCTGAAGTGTTGATGTACAGATTTCTAACTGCTGTCCTTGGTACGTACAGTATCGTCCAGTGCTATAATAGTCTTCGATCACTGTGCGCAATACGTTGCTTTGCTAAAAACACGTTATGCTGACGCGTAGTACAACTAGTGATTACTTTGGATGAAGAGGTGGGTCGCTATACCATTTGGCCTTCATTTTGCTATTTCTTACCACTGTGGATAGATAAATTTGATATGGGTAAAATTTCCTGCTGAAGGTTTGGGCTATTTCAAGATCTAACCAGATGTTTTCTAGAACAGCACATGGTCATTAGGGAAAATTCTATTTTTAATGGTAAGCGCTATGTGTCTGTATTTTTCCGCGATCACCGCTCAACCTGCCCCCTTTCCTAGAACCGTTATTATTCCCTGGCCGCCGTGATGTGAGTGGTGGTTCGCTTTTGTGACTAGATTTCGGACGTTTAGATTGGTATCATCTAGATTCAACAACTATTGTAATTACCCTTTTCGTTTTCATTATTCAGACGCTGTCGCTTAATATATTCTACTCTCCTTCAGCGTTCTTTTCACCACATCTCACTAGTTCGGTGCGTATTAAATGATTATGAATCCCTGATCATCTTATCTGATGTGTAGATTGTATGCAGTTGTAAGTCTCATGATTGTTCAGATTGAAGTTGAGTTACAAGTGCGATATCATTCTCTGTTTTTCTAGTTGTGAGTTTCTTGATTAGAACATTGGTTTCAATGATTTTAACCAGCAACCCAAGGTCTTTCATTTTTTCAATGGCAAGGATGGACAGGTCTCATTGGATGCATGCTTGCCGAAGGTCCCCGACCTTTTCTTTTGATCGTCATCTCAACGCTAATCCGCACTACAGGGATATTGCAGATTCGACTATACGCCCTTTATTCATTGAATAAAAGAATTCTGGCCTTGATGGTGGTCTTTTTTATTGCTTCCACGGCAACGTCTGCTTGGGTCATGGGGACCGCTTTATCTTCTGTTACTGGTACGAGTTTCCGCTGACTTTGTTTTGATGAACCCCGAGGTGACCGTATCCACCTGAAACTCAGCCACCGCAGTCCAAATCCCTGGAGGAATGTTCTGCGTTCCAGCCAACGTAACCCCACATTTCTACGTGTTTTGGATACCGATGCTAGCATTTGAGACCTTGCTCTGCGCTCTAGCAATGATCAGAGGGGTACAGACGTTCAAGTCCAACGGCTCTCTGTTTCACAGTGGCAGACAGCTTGTTGGAATTCTCATTAGGGATTCGTTGATGTATTTTGTTATGTACGTGTTTTCCCCCTCCGACTGCGCATGTGCTAATCCGATGTGTTTTCCATCCAGTATCTGTGCCACATACGTGACATGTCTACTTGTATGGATCTTAGCTCCGGCAAGTTGTCTTCGTCTTCGTCGTTTTCACTAAATTCTGAACCCATTTACAGACATCACTTGTGGAGGTCCCAGTAGGCTTCTCCCTCGCAATGTCGTGCGTTTTGGCCAACCGGGTTGTTCTGAATGTTCGTGTAGTAAGCCGCGATATCGATGCATCCAGGATAACTGCATCACAAAAGCCTCTGACTGCGCACACTCTGAATGATGCCAGCTTCTGCAGTCCTGGAACCTTGACCGAGTACGAGATGGCTCGGCTGCGTACCATGCGTGCCGAAAGAAAGTTCAGTGTCATGGTTCCGGCGACACGCGACGACGACTCCGATAATCCCCGTTTACTGTCCTGTAGGACATTACAGCTCCACTTGTATTAATAACTCAAAATTAACGTGTATCATAGTAAAGTATGCCTAGTAACTAGATGTAAATGTAAATGACTCTGTCTTATTTTCTGCCTATCTATTCAATATCGTTATTCGTGCAGTTATGACGAAGTGAAGCGTCTTATAATGCTTACTTGTATCGTTCTCGTCTGTACATATGAGTTATTTTAAACATCTTATCGAATATCGAGTAAGCATCTTTAGACCCATACCAAACTCCTATTTGAAACTTGACTGTGCGTCGATTATATTAGGCTCTGACTAAATAGTCTTACATAAACGGAACGAGAAATGGAAATATTTCGCTTGTCGCACGTTACAAGTACTCTCTCATGATGATGTCGTGCTATCTCTCCTTTCCTGTCATCTTATACCCAGTCTTCGAACCTAAGTTGAGCGATGCCAGATGAAAGAACACCTCTTCTCCAAGATGAAACTTCAGACGATGTACCACCTATACCCGACATAAACCCATCCGAGGCGGAGGCCCAACAGAAATACCCTAGCAATAAATCGCTTTTTGCTTTGGTGAGTCTGATTCATTACCGCAAGTGGTGTCCAAAGCTTGATCAATATTGCTCGACATACTCAACGTAGGTCATACCCATGGCAGTGGGTATCTTCTTGGGAGCGATGGACCAGACGATTGTCGTTTCTTGTGTGTTCAATTTCGTTATCATTACAGACTCGTCTGACAAACGCCATGTAGCCTACGCTTCTATAGGAAGCGAGCTTAAGCAACTGCAAAATACTAGTTGGATTGCCACGTCATATCTATTAACGACAACAAGCATTCAGTAGGGCCCATGTTCCTGGCAGAGTTTCTTTCCTAATCAATATCGACTCAGACCTCTATACGGCAAATTAAGCGACATCTTTGGTCGAAAGACTTGCTTACTATTTGCATACACTGTTTTTGCCGTTGGATGCTTGCTCTGTGGATTGTCGAGAAATATGACGGAGTTGATTGTCAGTCGGGCTTTAGCAGGTATCGGTGGAGGAGGTATGCAAACGTAAGTGCCAGTGCCTCTATGATTCTGCCTTTCAGAAAGCCTCATTGCCACATCTTACTATCATGTAGGGTAGTGAGCATCATTATGTCTGACGTCGTGCCGCTTCGAAGTAGGGGAACATGGCAAGGTAAATTTTCACTGCGTCGTCGTTGGTTGTATAACTGATGGTCTGGGTGTTTAGGCGTACTCAACATTGTATACGCCAGTGGTAATAGTGCTGGTGCATCTTTGGGAGGTTACTTCGCCGATACCATTGGGTGGCGATGGTGTGTTGCATTTTCCTTACCCATGAATGAAACTTACATTTCCCAGGGCATTTCTAATCCAAGTACCCATCACAGTTATCGCGATCATTTCCGTTGTATTCTCCCTTCATCTTCCTAAAAGGGAGACCGGAGACTTCCATGCTAAACTAAAGCGCGTCGATTTTGGTGGCGCGGCTTCGCTTGTCTTCGCTGTGTTCTTTTTGCTCTTTGCTTTGGATCGCGGCGGAAATATTTCCTGGAGCGATCAATATACTATCTATTCCCTGGTAGCATTCGGTGTGGCATTCTCCATTTTTGCATTCGTAGAAATGGAGTGGGCCAGCGAACCCTTCGCGCCGAGACGGATTATCGTCAATCGGTCTTTGATTGCCAGTTATCTTTTCAATTTCTTCTCCATTGCAGCTGCTTTTTCCCAGCTCTTTCACATTCCTCTGTACTTACAGGCAGTGCTACAGAAGTCAGCATCGGAAGTTGGTCTCTGGTTAATCGGCGCAGTTGTAGGAGGTGTTACAGGTTCTCTTACAGGAGGGCTTATCATGCAGTCGACTGGGAAATTCTACACTTTAACTGTTCTCAGTTCCTTTGCTCTATTTATCGGTACAATTGCCGTCTGTTTAACAACTGGTCTTGTTGTGGCATCCACGGTTGGCATTGTCATCGGTGAGCACCCGCGTCACCCCGACTTTATTGGGATCAAATCTAACCTTTTTTGATTATAAGGCCTTGTCATCACAAGTATAGGAAATGGTGTGCAGTGTGAATCTTTTTTGTCTATTCTTTTGGTTCTTACTCCACTCTTAGGAAGCGGAATAACTACTAGTCTGATTTCTTTGATCGCCAATGCAGGTCAAGAGGATCAAGCCATTGCAACCGCTGGTACGTCTTCTTCCTACGCTCCCATGACAATGTGCGCCGTGCTTATGAAAATGTCGCTCAGTGTCTTACCTTTTCCGTTCTCTCGGTTCTGTGGTCGGATTATCAGTTGGAAGCACCATTGCCCAGGGTACCCTACGATCCGCGCTCAGAAGAAGGCTTTCGGGCGCCGGTATCGATGTGGACGAGGTTTGGCATCTCCGTATCCCGACGAGATATTTTAAATTAACCATGTTCATGACTGGAATAGATTGTCAGGAATGTCCGCGAATCCTTGAAATACATCGATAAACTGGATCCAGTTATCCGCACCGAGGTCAGAGGATCATACGAGGAAGCTATTCGGGCCACTCTCTATTTCTCTGTGGCTCTGGCCGCATGCGGACTGCTTTCTTCTGTTTTCATTAAGGAGAAGGCTCTCTCAAAATGACGCGATTCAATAATAGAAAACACGAATGTCCATTTAACATGTGCATTAATTTTCTATCGAATCTTAGATGTTGGATTTTCGCTCTTACTGCGTCTGAAATTATCAGTAACCTTGGAACATGTGGTACAGCAGCTTCCTCTGAGTATTTAACACTGTCTTTTGAAGCATTATAGACGAGTATCACGAGGATGCTGACCCTTACTAAATTTAAAATCGGAAACTTTAGGTACGTCGCTCCCACTCATCGTGAGGTCAAACTGTCGTAATCACAGTTATCTTTTCCTTAGGCCCAAACAAAACATTTAACATCGTTTGAGCCACGCCTGATTAGTTCTGGTATGGCTTGGTACATCGGATCCTCCTATGCACCCTGTGACGGTCTATGAGTCTTATATGATAGTCTGCCACTACTCATAGGTATGTGTACAAGGTTACTTATAGTATTATTATTGTCTCCAATTTTGGTGTCGTCCTAGCTAACGTTTATCACAGACCCTGTCGCAACGCGGCACCGATATCAAAGTCCAAACTAGGTCACTGAATGTCTAAGGACATCGGACATCCTCAACATAACAGCTTGCGAAAAAGTCGCCATCGAAGGTTGGACCAACGACATCTGATTTCGGAGACTCGACGGATGATTAAGACTGTACGAAAGTTCAAGAGGGACGGGCGACATGCTCTTGACTGGTGAGCTCATCTGTTCTCAACAGCATTGCTCCCGTCTGTGAGTTAACTCTCCGCAGCAAGCCAAGTTGTGTATACGGTGTGAATAGTTTCCCATGAGATACTGGGTACAATGCCTCAGATACTACAGGAAAGTGGTGTATGATGGAAGCCATAAGTTTTTTCTCCTTTTACTCATTTTTGACGTTTGGGCCACGACCAAGCCACAGACACTCTTTACTTACTGGTCTATAAGACTCGTGTTGTTGGCTCCTATGAACCTAGCGTGTGTTGGCGAAGCTTGTGCGTCCAAAATGTATTCTTAGATCTGGATCCTGTATCTTATCCACGCGGTGTATAAACCGAAGCTCGATACTGATCTTCTTATAATTTGTCAGGTGACATCCTACCCCACATTCAATTACTCTCTAATACTCCTACCTAACAGGTGAGAACTTCATTGAATACGTCTGGCAACTCAATCATCAATGTGATTCTGCAGTATATTTTGATCATAGTGGCCACGGGGGGTTGGACAAGGCGACCCAATCCTTTTGTTGTTGGCCCCGACTTCTTCACTTATGATCTTCGGTTAAGCTGTTGAGTTGACCGGTGCATTGGAAGAAGTACTTCTAGTGCCGTCATGGCTTGTATACCACGCATGCAGCTCCGTGCAGGGACATATGTTCCATTCCAGCGCTATAAAAGCAATTCCCAGAACAGCCCTCTGTTCATTCCGACACACATATCTTAATCCCATGTCTATATTATTTATAATTATCACAGGTCTTGTAGAGCTCACCTGACTCAACGAACTACATGGTCATTCTATCTCGTATCTTATAAAAGGACGGAAAGTTGTTTCTTAAATTTTCGCCTTGAATCTTTTCATCACTCAGCCTCAGTCTCATAGCATTAATTATGAAGTTCCAGTCCGGTTTCATCGTTCTTGCTTCACTCGTCTCTGTCGCCTTCGCGTCGACAGTCGCCGATGTAGAAGCCGATATTGCGACCATCACTTCCCAAACTAAATCCCTTGACCAAGCCATTATCGCTTTCCCCAATTCGGGAGGTTCTCTTGTCAATGCATTGGTACGTTCATGGAAACCTCACAGCACTCTGCTCCTAAGTTCTTCTCATTTCCAGGCAATTCACACCGACGCAGTCAACCTTGGTTCTTCCATCGACAAAGGCACCACTGACGTGAATGTAAGCTCTATTCTGCCCTTTATATCCTATTTCTTTTGCATGTTGTTTTGTTTCTGAACTACTTAACAGGGAGTCACCCCAAAACCAATCGCCGAAGCCGATGGAAAAACAATTCTGTCGGCCGTACAAACCCTCCAACCTATTATTATCGACACCGTCACTCAGATTGTAGCAAAGAAAGCAGCTTTCCAAGCTCTTCCAATCGGTGGTATTCCTGCCCTGGTCAAACAGGACCTAATCAACCTTAACGCGAGCACCTCCAAATTCGAAGCAGCCCTGATTGCGTCTGCTCCGGTCAGCATCATTTCATGTTTTTGTCATTTCTGCTGTTAACTTGCTTTTATGTTTGTAATGATCTGCTTCGTATAGGCCGATCTAGTCAAGCGCTGCCACCGCCATCAAGTCTGCCGTAGATGCTGCCTTAGCTAGTGGTATTGCAGCATACTCTTAAACACTCGAAGGGGATTTCCAGTACGACCAAATATGACGTTGAAGTCTGTTCAGTTCTAAGTATAAACCCTATACTGTGTTCATAGCGTGATCAAATCAAATATACATTTCGAGCTTATCTTTCGTGACTGTTTCTTGTCCGTCTGAGTCTAAACCCATTACCTTCGTTGAATGCACGTACGATCACGAGTGTGTTAATCTTTTTCTCAAGTTCCTGTTCATGGATCACGCGCCATAGAAGGCGTGAGTATTCCTCACTTCCCATCTCCCACATCTACAAGCTGGTTTTGCTTTTACTCTCCACGTTCACGGTGAACATGGCCCTCCACCCCTTGAAGCATGCCCTCAAATCGAATAAGCCAGCGTTTGGAGCTTGGCTTACTCTACCTGGGACCTTTCATGCACGCACAGTAGCTAAATCGAGCAGTGATCTGTCATGGATCGCCGTGGACTGCGAACACGGGTTGATTCCACTGCTCCCAGCAGCTGCGGAAAGTATTGCTGCTATAGAAGGAGCACGGCCTAGCGGAGGACCGAGCGCAATAGTCAGGATACCAGCTACAGGAGTCACGAATAGCTCAAGTTGGCAGATCAAATACGCACTGGATGGTGGTGCGAGAGGTGTCATAGTGCCTCTGGTATACGAGCCTGCTTTTCCTAGTCCATTTGCGTCTGTTAAAAGCGCTCTTAGGTGTCGACGGCCGCCAAGGCTAGAGAGATCGTGGCTGACAGTCGCTTCCCTCCCTTAGGAAGGCGCGGATTCGGAAGTCCATTCACACATGAAACTTGGGGCATGACAACGTCTGACTATATAGCTTCGGCCAATGATAGCATTCTGGTCATGATCCAAATAGAGAACAAAGAGGCTGTGGACAATGTCTCTGAAATTGCTAAAGTTGACGGAGTCGGTTAGTGCTCAATTTAGGGCTTTGACACAACATATCAAGAATTAACGGTTGCTGTGAAATTATCTAACAAAGATGTGCTCTTTATTGGACCATATGATCTTTCAATTTCTCTTGGATACCCTACACCAAATCCGGATCCTCACCCGAATGTTGAACAAGTAATTCAGAAGATTTTACACGCCGCACACGCATCTGGAAAGAAATGGTATGTAATCGGTGGTGTTCAGAAGGGACTGACCTATGCTGGACTTCTAATTCGTTTGTTAAACGTCGATATAGCGCGATATACTGCACTTCCGGTAAACAAGCAGCGTTACGGGCACAAGAAGGATTCGACATGGTAAGTTATAATACTAAGAGAATATTTACAGCAGTACTCAATGCCTATACCAGATCAATGTTACAAGCGATATGGGCGCAATGTCAGAGGCAATTGCCCAGCACATTGCTGTTGCTTCTGGGACGAAGTAGGGGGTTACTTCTTTAACGGCCGCATCGCAAAAAAAAAGACAAAAGTAGGGTTGAAGGTTGAAGCAAGAACGCACTCCCGACTTGAGAAGATCTGGCTTGTTTACGTGTTTAAATCAATCATTTCCCAAACGTACAGTTTGAATGCAGTATAATTACTCTCCTGTGTAGGTTAAATGTGTCTACAAGGTAGTTCCGTAGAGCTTACCATTGGGTCAGTCACTCAAGTAGAATGTCGAAGCATATGCTCCGGATTCAGAGAAAGCGTAGGAAGAGTTTGAGTCGAAACCACCTTTTAAAAGCACTCAAGTTGTACCGCGGCAGTAGAGTAGGATAAAAGGTAGAATTTCTGGACTGGTCCTTCAGGAAATAGAAACCGGACACAGAGCCTACTATCACTGGCTTCTCTCTCACACTTTAGATATCTAAGCGTAAGCCGCAATAGTGGTATCGAAGCTAGCCAAAATGTCGTTCTGGAGTGTGGGACAAGAACTCCTGGCATGGCATATAAAATTAAAAAGTGTTGAGTCTAATCTCCCAGAGACCGGGCAGGACGTGGATATCTTTCTCACCGGGGCATTTGCAATTAATGCAGAGGAGAATGCGGTAGTATTTCCTTTGAGGAAGATGAGGTCCTGGAGAATCAAAGTTAGGAGGCCACCGACTGGCAATGGTGTACGTCGCAGACCGGGTCAGTATTTATTTGTCATGTAATTGATATGAGAATCCAAGCTCGACTGATCGATGAAAGCAGGCCTCTTGATTACGATCTCAGTCAAAGCGTGCTGAATGGTGGGTTCAAAGGCCTGGACTGACTCCAGGGTGGCTGTTCCGTTTATGTCATCAACGGGACCAGTAGCCTTGCAATCAAGTTCAAAACGAGAATTAGAACATTGACCCAGGATAATCCCCTGATTGTGTCGTCGACATTAGCCAAGGTATTCAATGAGCTAAGCGCTATCAGATCCATTTACCGAGAAGTTCAATATGCCAAAGCAGCAATGAGAAATCCTCCTGTAAGTGGAAACGCAGTAGCAGTAATGGCGTTGTCGAGAGAAGTAACCTTCACAGAGATTGCCTCCATATCCGTCAGAACTTGGGAAACGGTACGCTTGGCGGGCGTTACAAAACCGATGGTAGCGATGAAAAGCAAGAATACGAATGAAGATGCAATTTGAAAGAGATGAGAAGCTTATGCATAGCCGAATATCGAGGGTACTGGACGAACAGAGTTTGAGACCGTTTTATAGAAAACCGCGGCTTTTGGAAGTGCATCATACCTATAAATAGTTTCTCAGAGTACAATTGTAGAAATGCTATCATCATTCAATGACATGTCCGACTCTATCACTGGCACTATCCTCATGGAAGAGCCGAGCGCCGGAAGTGTGCATTATTTTAGAATTGAGTACACGAGACCAGACTCGTCAATATTTCTTAGATTTGACGATTGACATGCCATGTGGAAGATTGATGCTATTGAATTGTGAGAAGCCAGAAGAGGTCACCTGGTAAGTTTAAACTGACCTTAACTAGGATGTTGAAGCCGCATACGATATTTTGGCAGCACCTGCTAGCCATTGAAAAGAGACATGTTCTGTGACGCGAGTGAACACTTTATTCCGTAGGTCAGAATATGACGGTCATGGGATTTAACATTTGGTTATTGAAAATCATTCATGATCAAAAACACTCAGTCGAGATGATATTCAATACGACAAAAGCGGAGAAGAAGTACTCACCAGGCCTGAGTACTCTAGAGTCATTAGGGGAGCTCAGAAAACACTTGATTGTTCCATAGATGCCCGTGGACAAAGGTGACAAGCATCCACGGACATGAACCGAAAGTTTTCTTTTTTTTTCCCTGCTTGAAGGGAATAGATTAGCATCTATAGTTCATGGGTGCACATCCGCAGGAGTTTGAATGGCCACGAGGGGTAGTACCCCAGAGATATCTCGATTAAAATGTCGGCGACCATACGAAGGACTTTTACAGGCGGCTGGTACTGAAATCGATTCCTTGTTTATCTCATCCCTGCTCCAACAAGCCGTATCGAGACTCTAGTTAGCCCGAATACTCAACTATATGCTCAAAGTCACCTCAACCTTTCTCAACCCCATGTTCCCTTTATACCGGTAACAGCAAGGATAAAGAGCCATATAAGTCAAATGATAAAACCGACGGAAGCTAATGAACGAAAACGACATCTGTGCACGTAGACAATTAGGCGCCTAAGGTCTCGTTGTTATACATCAAATTTTAAAAGGTTTGGCAGCGCATTCTGGATGACATGTTACATAAAGGTCCAAGCTAGGATAGAGACGCATAAATACGACTCATCTGCAGTGAAGAGACTTAGAGCACAATGAGCTCACCAATGTAATTAAATTGACAGTAGTGATTGTTATCCTTTTCTCAATCGAAGAACGATCCTCCATTAATTGGAAACCTATTCCAGAGAATTTGAGTGACTGCAACTTATATGGGAAGCGTTAGCACTTACACTTTGGCCTAGTAAGAGTTGCAGAGAAATGAGAACGTGTCAAGTCCAGCTGTGGGGTGTGCCAGGGAACATACCTGTGATCATCGCTGCGTCTTTCGAAACAAGGTATGAGACGAGACCAGCAACCTCCTCTGGGGTCGAATCGCGATTAATGACGGGTGTCAAAGTCGCCTACGAAAATCGCATGATTGAATTATTCGGTAGAGCTTGGTGAAGCAGTTGCTTACCACCGAGGATGGATTTTCATCTTTCCGGTCGTTTGCGACAGCGTCATATACCCCTTTCACTATACGAATCTTGGATCAGAGGAATAACAGCATCAGAGTCCTATACTAACGTAGATCTGTTGTCACCCCTCCTATTTAATGTGGATGTTAGAATGAATGACGCTAAGTATGTGCATAAACAGACCTGGAGCATATGCATTAACCCTGATATTGTGTTTAGCGAACTCGATGGCTGTACTTTATCATCAGCCCGATATCTTATAAGAGAAACATTGAAGACCAACCGGCGGACTGGGTCATCCCTCGTATCGCAAATTTGGAAGAGCTATAAGCGCCTAACATCGACATGCCTAGATCGTAATCAGCAATCAAACTAAGTGTCATGGCACAATCAAAGCTTACCTTGCTTTGACGCAATGGAAGCGGCGCCAATTATTCTACCACCTCGTCCTTGCTTGATCATTTGTAGTGCAGCATGTTTGTAGCAAAAGAAAGTTCCCTGTACGTTGACGGACAGAATACGGCTCAGATCCTCTTTCGTCGCTGGGAAATAACAGAAAGAAAATATATACATCAACCACGATGCAGCAGGGGATGACTATTACAATGGGCCGTACTTACTTTTGAGAAAAGGCTTCGGGATGCATATTCCAGCATTAGCAACCATCTACCAAGAGAGAACAGGATCAAAACTGTATCTCAGATCAGCCAGTTACCTGACGTACCACATCGAGGCCACCCAAGGCTTGCACAACGTCTCCGACCATCTTTTCAACCTCATCCTCAGCTGAAACATCAGCAAAGAAGGTTGACGCTGTGCCTCCAGCACTCGTGATTTCGTCTCGAAGCTTTTCAAGTTCACTCTTGGCAGATGGAAGGTCATTTACGGCGACGTGATACCCTTCCCTTGCCAGACGAATTGCGATAGCTCGTCCAATTCCTCGCGAAGCTCCGGTCACAATTGCGATTTCAGACATTGGTGTTGTTAGGTGAATACTTCTGGTGAGTGATGAGAATTGCCTGGCTATTCCATGCAACAAAACTGGTTCTTATATCATTATTTTGGAGTATCGGAACCGCTTCGTGTAATGTTGCCTTCTTGATCATCTGAGATTATTGATAAAGAGCCAAGTCATAGTTCAATCTAAAACATCTTGGCCTCGTGCGTGCATCTTGACGTCAGTGAAGCTGACCAATCTGTCTAGATTTAGCATTATGACAATTTTGTTTTCCCACACAGCCAAGAATAGGTGAGAGCTAAGTCGGTTTACGGGTAGGAGGGTCCAATATCACGGCCACAAGCATAAGGAGCACAAGAACCAGAGACAAAAGGAAGATAAATGTTCATTGAATCTACCGTCACAGAGCTTGCTTCAGGTCTTGACTCGATTGCTGGCCTGTATTAGAAACCCAGACTTGAGGACCAGATTGGACGAATGCGAGTTGATTGTCGTGCACCCTTGTTTTTCTTCCAAAACTGAAGCTTTATTAGTAGTAAGTACATGTACATGCAACAGTTCAGTACGATCTCGCATCGGTTTAATCGAAGAACATTCCTCCATTGATGGAGACCTGCTCCAATATCATTCATTACATATGGGAATGTAAACCACAAGAGCACTCACGCTTTGACCTTTGAGATGGAATAAGAACCGTCCAGCAAGGCAAGAACCAGGGATTAGCACCATATTCCGGTGGTTTGCGTCCAGTGTGACATACCTGTAATCATTGCCGCATCTTTGGAAGCCAGATAAGAAACCAAACCGGCAATATCTTCGGGAGCTGAGTCTCGACCCAAAACACTCGTCATTGTCCTCTACGAACAATGAGATAGTACTTCTATTAGGGCCAAGTCGACTTACCACAGAGGTAGGTGAATCGCCTTGTGAATCCTTCGCGACAGCTTGGCGTAACTCTTGCACTATACGCACAGCGTGTAAATCGTAGTCGCAGACCAAATACCCAATCTATCACGCACATAAGCTGGTATTTACAGCTCCTGTTAATGGGATCCATATCAGCAGAGCATGTTTTATTAGTACACGCGACAAACCTGGGGCGTAGGCGTTGACCGTGATGTTGTGTTTCGCCAATTCAATTGCTATATGATCATACATTAAATCAGCCTTTGCAAAAGCTGTTAGGACAATGTGAGATTGCTAACCAGCAGACTGAGTTAACCCTCGGACAGCGAATTTGCTCGCACTGTACGCACTTAGCATCGAAACGCCTATATGCATTCGACATCATGTCAGCAATTTTAACTGTCGATTGTTGAGGGTACTAGAGCGGTCTTGGGTACGACAAACCTTGCTTTGAAACCACGGAGGCTGCTCCGATAATTCTACCTCCTCGTCCCTGCTTGATCATTTGCAATGCTGCATATTTGTAGCAGAAGAAAGTCCCTTCGACGTTAATTCCGAACAGGCGACCATAGTCTTGCTTAGTAGCTGAGGGCGAGGAAGTTTATTCAGTATGCCGAATGATTATCCCAGTACTCTCAGCCGTACTTTCAAGCAAGGGCTTGGTAATACATATCCCAGCGTTAGCGACCATCTAATACGTCAGTGCGTCAGTACGAATAATGTCACATAGAAGCTGCTTAAAGGTAGTGTACCACATCGAGGCCACCCATAGCCTGCACAACTGAGGCCACCATCGTTTCGACTTCTTCCTCAATCGAAACGTCGGCGAAGAATACCTCTGCTGTAGACCCTACTTTCTTAATCTCTTCGCAAAGCTGCTCCAGTTCACTCTTCGAGGACGGGAGATCATTGACAGCGACTTTGAATCCATCCTTTGCGAGTCGGATTGCAATGGCTCGTCCAATACCCCTTGAAGCGCCCGTGACAAGTGCTATTCCAGACATAATGGGTGCCAGGGAAGAAGAGCTTGAGTCAGTGGATCTCTCTCACGCAAAGGAGGAGAAATGCTAGTGAATTCGACACGATGACAAAGAGGAGCTCTTATATACCATAACTACGGCTTCTCGGTACATCCAAACACTACAGTGTGAAAGAGAACTGCGGGAGCTGAATAAGAGTGATGACCGCAGGCCGCCACAGCAGTTTACCAGTATCAAACATAAATAGCCAAGATCCTTGATAAACAAGTTTATCGTCAAGAACTCTTGTGGCGTACCTTAATACATCTCTCGACAATCGAAATCAGCTAACTAGTGTTTCTCCGGTAATTGATCCTTAAGCGATCCATTTACACATAGCTGATACACACGACGAATGTAATCAACTTCTCATCCTTTTTGCAGCAGGTCAGTAGAGGTCACGTCCCCCATTGATATTCACCTGTATCAAATGATCAATCAGAATGGTAGATTTAAATTCCGATTACAGTGAGGAGAACTTACAGTTTGCCCTACAGAGTTAATGAGAAGTCCATCAGTATGAGAAAATAATGGCCAGCGGTGATTGCGAAGGAGATTAGACTCTCACCATTGACAAAGTGAGATTCTTTCGAAGCAAGGTACGACACGAGTCCAGCGACATCCTCTGGTTTTCCTATGTATCCAAGAGGGTTACGGGCGGCCTCCTGAGACTCAAACGTTAATCTCATAAGAACATAAGGAAGTGTCCAAGCAAAGCCTTACAGCTGCAAAAACAGCTTCTTTCCCTCCCAACGAGTCTCCTACCCCATTTACTGCATATGGAGTGGAACGAGTTAGCCTTCGTTGTCGCCCACACGCAGAATGGCAAATTAAAATATGAACTCACACATTGGTGTAATAATGGCTCCTGGGTTGCGATATTCCAGATTAAATTTGATATAAATCAAGGAAAAAGAGAGGTACCTGGTGCATACGCATTGACAGTGATACCGTATTTGCCCAATTCATTGGCTGTATGACATGTCGAGAAGGAGAAATATGTTAGCCATGACTAGCGAGCAATCATAATTGAAGGGGCAGACCAGCAGCTTGTGTCAATCCACGAAGAGCAAATTTCGTGGAGCTGTAGGCGGATAGCATCGGCGAGGCTTAATTCAAATCGAAGACTTTGAGCATCCAAAGGCAGGCCATCTCTCAGCAAGAGATATAGGTACCTTGCATTCCAGCACCAGAGCAAGCTCCAATAATCCTCCCTCCCTCTCCCTTGTGCGATCATGACTTTTGCAGCATACTGGTATGCGAAGAATACTGCTCGAGTATTGATAGAGAAGATCCGGTCCCAGTCCTCAGTCGTGGCTGGAAAGAGATGTTGCGATCATTGAATTTGATCAATGATTATCAGGGTGATATGATAAGATTGGGCTACACACTCTCCAAAAACGGTTTGACGATACAAATTCCAGCATTGGCCACCATCTAGGCGGATGTGACCACATAATCAAATATACGATTGGAAAGATGTTACATACGACGTCGAGGCCACCTAGGTTCTTCACCGCACCGTCTATCACAGCGTTAATTTCAGCTTGTATAGACACATCCGCAAGGTGGATGTAGGTTTTCGCCTGCGATTTGGTGTTGTTCTTGATTATCTCTTCCACATCATATAATTCCGACTGGAACTTGGGTATATCGTTGAGTGCAATATCGTAGCCATCTTCTGCAAGACGCAGGGCTATGGCTCGACCAATACCCTGTGCAGAGCCGGTTATGAGTGCAATTCTTCTCGCTGGTGCGGTATCTGAAGAGGCCATATGGAAACTTGTGTCCAGTATCTCGATAATGGATGAATGAGTATTATGTTCCGATGAGATAAAGCTCACTTGTGCGATGCCTTCGACGAGCTTGTTTTATATAAAAGAGCCTGTGCTAGTCAGGGGCGTACAGATTCCGATTTGATCGTGAACGAACCTGGATGAACCTGAGCGTCAAGACAAGTTAGAGTCGGGCAAACTCAACTTGCTATTATTCCTCACGTGGTGTATTTACGCGTCGCGGTACCCATATTGATTGTGTCGCCCAATGCGGTCATTGCAAACGCAGATCACATGACTGGTGAGTTCCTATATTGGGACCGTAAAATCGCCATTCCACGATGAGGGCGCAGCCATCTCATCTACGGATAAGATGTCAGTGAGAAATGTAGATTCCGTTTCGGGATCATCTTTGATCTTCCTCATCTATCTAAGGACAGTTTAATGATCTGCCTTGTTAAGTAGACTGTCAATGGTGCTTCCTTAGAATCACTCAATATTATATTCACAATACTTAAACTGCAGGCCTCAAGTTTTTCCTTCCTACTCTCGGCCTCTTTGACGTTCATAGAGAGATTGAGATTTCGCTTTTCTGAGTCCTTTCTCAAATCTCTCTCATTTTTTGCTCCCTCCCACCTCTTCCCTTTTTCACTGTTTGGTACAGCCACTTGGACTCCGTTTCGGATTTCCTCTTTGTTTTCCCAAGCGCTCAGGCCTTTAGCGGCCCGCTTTCCTTCCACGTCGCGTCTCGCATCGCATTCGCGTCGTTGGCTTCACTCATCGGAGACCACGTGACCCAAAATTCTGGGTCATCTCCTCCCTGCCGCCAAAGCCCTCCGCACCCACAAAAGATTCGTGTCTCACGGATATTTTGCATCTTTCTCACTTACCCCTTCGGCCATCTTTTCCCGAAGGAATCATTTCGATCGGTCAATAGCTTATCCAATCCAATCCAATCCATGACATATGCCGTTCATTCATCTCCATTCATCTAGATATCTACCACAGAACATTGATATGGGGATGTACGGCATTCCAGACCGTGCAGGCCGCGAGAGGATTGGAAGGTATATAGCCGGCAACAGGACCCCTGACATATGGCCAAAATGTCGTTGGCAAAAACCCGAAATCTCAAAATTTTTGTCCGGACAGCATGGTCCAAATCTGTCCGAATTTGCAACGTCCTTTTTCGTTTTCAATTTTTGTCCGGATTTTGGCAACGGCCTCTGAAAAAGGCCATTTTTTCTACGTTAGGTCGATTTTTCGCTTCGCCGACGCCTATAAGGCAATGCAGTATTGTAAAAATTTCCGAGTGTTCCGATGCATATGTGGTACTTTCTTGACATTGGAAAACAAACAGGTATACGTTACATCAGGATTGAACCCATACTTCATTATAACGACGTGCAGGCTTCAAACCACTCCACCATTTGTCCGTATTCCGATGACAACATTTTTAAATTTTGGGCCTCTTGTCCGATAATTTAAGACGTCCTTTTTCGATTTTTGGGCTATTTTGTCCGGATTCCACGACATCATTTTCCAAAAAATCTCAAATTTTGTCCGTATTTGCCAACGACATTTTGGCCATATGTCAGGGGTCCTCCGGCAACTCGCCAAGTGGTTAGCGAGCGATGAATGGCTTTCATCGATGAAATAGCATTGTGTAAATGCATAATATCTATTACTATCTACATGAAGCAAATAATATAGGTAAATGTAATGTTGCATGGATTTTGTAACGACAAATTCATGACACAGGTTGCAGGCATATAGAAACATCTTGAAACCAGGTAGACACCTCAAAACCCGATAGTGGGCGGCTAGGAGGTCCTGCGGATTCTCATTGCTATGACTGCTTGACACAGATAACACGGCTTTTGGATTCTGGGAGAGTGGCCTTTGGGCTTCTTTGAGTCCAGCCTTGATCAACTGATCCGCATAGCAACTGTAACGTTTCTGCCTAAAATGGAACAAGCCGGAATTGCACACGGCACAACTGTGTCCCGGGATACAGTCGTGGACAGCCAAAGCCCACAAATCCGTTATCTGGGTGGGAACTCAATGAATCGGCGAGATTTTTCAGATTCTTGCTCAGAATCACGAAAGACGTTGAAAAAGGCATCTCCGAAGTTTTTCCCACGAGTAATTAGAAAGTGCCAAATTTTTGGGCCGAAAAATCGCAATATATAGGTAGGAGAGTCAACTTTCTGTAGCCAAAGCGACCGAAATTAATTAAGAACCGCATCCAAATGCATCATCGCTGTTCTCGAGACACTGCGATGACCTTTCTGCTTTCGTACAGCCCATTGCGCCGCCTCACCCGTTAACCCCATACGATAGGCTGACATCCACCGCCATGAACGGTTAATGAACCGCCGTATCACCTCAACAGGACACCCATCGAGAGCCGCCAGGGCGGCATCCTTTGCTTGTTGGAAGGTATTTTTATCTACCTGTCGATATCGGTATTTAGCCCATCCCCAATACCATTAAATTTAACGGAGAGATAAGAAAAAGTGCTAAGCAACAAGGAAATCACCATTTTGATGGGATTGAGTTCACAATGAAACTTGGGCAGAAAAATGCATTCATGACCTTTGTGTGAGAAGAAGCCGCTTTGCTCTTGGACTGATTACGGAGGCCAGAAATATTGCGCCTGGGTTTCTTTTTCGGAGGCATTGTGGGTATGTGGGCATGCAGAACTCAAATTCATTTTTTTGTGGGCCCACCACTCGATAAAAATCTTTGAAACGCGGTGAACACGCTCCGTCGGTTGAAAGGAAGCGATTGCGCACTTTTTCAGATTTTTCCTATGGGTTTTCGGGATTTGGCCAAATTTTCAGAGTATATTTTCTTATATGTACATTTCCTCAAGAACGGCTCGATGAATCGAGCTGAAATTTAACCACAAGCTTCGCCTAACTAATACGCATCAATTCCGGTGATAAAAAAAGTCGACCTATGATGGCCGAAATTATTGGTGGTCTCTGGTTGTCCACGACTGTAAGTCTGAACCAAGTCAGGCTTCGACGTTACAACACTCAGATCGTCACACCCGTTACGCCAGTACATGTTTCCTGGGCGGCCGTGGACTTATGTATATGGTAGCGGGAAACCCAGACCGCTACAGTTACCTTCGCTACGTCGTGACAAGTAGGCGATGGCCCATTTCTCACACGTCTTGTACAGCCCTACGCCTGGCCTAATGATATATCATCTACTTATAAAAATTTAAGCCACGACTCATCTTCCGATTGCCAAGGACTTAGATCATAGAGTCCACTTTTCTTTCTCTCTTTAGATACGCAATGCCTCGTCCATCCTGGAGCTCACATCGTCCACAATCCGCGCAGCCAGACACTGAGAGAAGCCACCCCGAAAGATATATATTTCTGGTGCTTTTCTTGGTCCTGTTCATTCGCCTCCTGAAAACCTTGCAAAAATATCGGCCACAGGAGAGATTTGATCCAGGTAAGTGGAAGATGCAAGCATATTTGCGTTTCTGTATATTCCAGGATTAAAGACCCAACATTACTAGCCCTCGACGAACTCGATCTTGAGAGTGGTGTCGATCCCGAAGTGGAGCGACAGCCACCTGCGATTAATACTCAAGCTGTTTATTGGGATGATGCTACTGGCCAGTCCATGGGAACCAGTCCAGGGGCACATATCATATTCGAGGCCGCTCGAATGACGACCAATACGAAGCCGCGGTTGCGAGCCTCGTCTCTCTCGAAAATCATCACTCCCAAATCTCTGCAGTGCCAGAGCACAGGATCAGGGACGTGCATAGGATTCAGCGTTTAGTCGCCAAACTGAGGACAGCGTCCTACTCTGCACAAAATGACCCAGAAGATAGTCCCGGGCGCCGAGAGATAGCATCACTTCGAAGACAAATCGCAGAGATTGTACTGAACGAGTCAAGTAGTGTCGCGAACTCTCTTCCTCCGCATGGAGTTGCTGTCCTGGATCCGCCTCCAGCCTACCGCGAAATTATACATGAAAATGACGACAGTACTGCTGCGCCTATGCCCTCCTATTCATCCCTACCCGCACCACTCATCTTTCTTCCTGAATCAGTCCAGTGATACAAGTGATAATAAACACTCCCTCGGACTAGTTCATCCTTTATTGCTCTATTACTAACTTATTCTTTCACGTCACGGACAATGCTTTCTCGATCATATAACAGTAATTCAATGTACAATAGATAATATGTGAAAGACAGCCAACATTTAGAACAAAACATCGGGAAGGCGGTTTGGAGCAGAGGATAGACATAACCCAGCTAGTGATCATTGAAGGGCCATGCATATCAGAAACAGACGAAAGAAAATTTATCACCGCATACGTTGGCACAGTGTAAATGTTGGGTTGGTCTGAAACACATAATGTTCCAAGCCTGCCCGACCTGCCATTCTTTCATATCTACAAAGCTGCTGGCTTGATAGGTGCCGTGCTTGGGTTACAGACATTCTCGAATTGTTGCTTGAGATTCGCGATCGTATTGGAAACAGGAGTCTATCAATGTTGATGTTGATGTTGTCCGTTAATTATAAGTAAAACCAGAGCACAGGGTCGAAAAATCAAAACGTACTGCAGTCGAACCTCCAATGATAACCAGCAGAGAGTCGAATGCTGAGATTAATTGCGATATATCTTGCTCGAGGAGTGTCTTGAGACTTGGTGACGCTGACCCGATGACTGAGATATTCTGCGAAAACGTCTGGCATATATCGATGACAGTGGATTGCATCAACGCCACTGTATTCTCGATATTCGACGCATCCATGGATGCGATCGCACCCGTGGCCTGATATTGAAGGTCAGTATGGTACGATTGGAGAGCCATACGAGTCTCTATAAAAACCAGGGAAAGTATTACCTTGATGTCGCCGATTGTCAGGTCAATCGCAGAGAAGGAGGAAGAGGACTCTGTGTGCAGGTCCTAATAACAAATCGTATGGAAGAAAGTAAAGCGTAAGTACGGATGCATGTAATGCGAGAATTGTCTGGGTAGTGTGACCTACAAGGGCCTGTGAAAGAGATCCGCCACTCTGCGCGAAGGTGTGCAAAGTCGTATCAAGGGCAGTCAGATTCGAGCTGGCAAACGATAGGTCCCGTTCGACAGTCGCGTCATCACGAGCAAGGAGAGCAGCAGTAACAGCTTGCGATCCGATCAAGAAAACAAAGACTCGAGCAATTTTCATAGCGAAGAGTAATTTTTTTCGGCAGAGATGTCGGTTCCAAAAAGTGCAGGAAAAAGAACCTGACTGGGTGTCTTTTATAGACTTTTGCAACAAGCACGCCAAATCAATATGGTTTGAAGCATGGGCGATTGTCATTTAAATTTGTTAAAATAGCCCAGCGGTGACGGCGTCAGAGAGTGATAAGGATTTAACCGACGAGATGACAGCCGATGAGCAAAGATCACAGCGAGCAAAACCTATTGGACGATGTTGAGAGGTTCCCCGTGACCAGATCAAAGGATCGCAACAGCAGAGCACATGGTGGGCAAACTCGTATGGGCACTAGGCACCGCGCAGTTGCATTCGAATTCCGGGAAGAACCTATTGACCGACTTTGATAATCATCGACGGACTGCATTGTCAAACTTGACGCAGAGTTCCACGGACGGCAGTCCATGGATTGACCCACATATAACCAATCACCTTGTCGGGTGCCGTTCAAAGTCGAACAATTGTATGAGAAGGCGAATGGGCATTGAGGACCGCTTTGTGCATAATGCCATAACGCAGGGCTCACCTGTGAAGTGAACGCGCGCGTACAGTCGTCCAATGAAGCTAGGTGATGGATACTCGATCAATGTGAGGGGAGAAGAAGACAGAGCGGCAGCATACACACATCGATTCCACTCAGTACTCACTAATCCACCCAAAACAATTTTCTTCCTCGGAATAGACGCTTGATTTGAGCAGAACCTGCAGCCATCCATGATACATATTCAATGGCTCTGACCTCCAAACCTCGACAAGTTTCTAGAGCAAAAACAGAGGCAGAATCTTTCCTTGCACCTTGCACTAACCAGGGTCAACGTCCAAAAGAGCATCAGTCATCTTGCACCTCATTCATTGCTATGGGGTTGCGCAGGTCCAGGCTTGTGTAGCTAATCATTTATGAGTGCTGCTGTATGAATTGACATAATTCACGCGTCTAAACCCACCTGCTGCCAATGGATCAGCCAGGTCTGTCTCGTATCGATTCCACTGAGCCGCGTGTCAGCCAAAATTGACATGCTTCGCTATAAATTTTCATTCTCTTTGAAGTAGCCCCGCTCGATGGAAAGGCCCGTATTGCTCGTTTGAGCAGCAATTTTATCTTGAATGTCCTCTACTGCCGTAGTATTTCTACAGAGATATGCGGTGTAAACCTGCACACTGCTTGCTCATGGGGATCACAAAAGAGTCGGAACAAATGTGAACTCACATCGCCCTCCAGCCTCATCACTCAGATCTTCAGATACAATTGGCCCTCCCTTGAATACAAAGCATTCAAAACCTCTGGTAATTTGGAGAAGAGCGTTCCGGATAATGATCTCTAGTAAGCGAACTGACTCCTAGTTGTCGGCCCTCAGGATCCTCAAAATCCGTTGAAACACGAGGACGAGGTCCGCCGCTCTCTGTGTGTCTCTCTTGGCAAATTCGTTTGATACGATTCATACGAGGACGAAGACGCGCTCCCGTTTGTCTACTCGTCAGAACGGTTGCTGGTCGGAAAGTCGGGGGTCCAGGACATTCGCCAATACGGAGAATGAGCCAAAGGTATGGTCAAAAGTAGTCCCCTATGCATCCTTAACGGCCTCTCATTTCCTTCTTCGTCTTCCGTCCGACGAGGAAACGGGGATGGAGATGGATATACTTCTCAGACTCCGGAACGAGGGTAAGTGAGTACTATATAATCAAAGCACACTGCCGGAGTACACACCTCTCCCAAACGAATCATAAATCAAAGCCTTTTTACACACTATTACTGATCCACCGCTCGACTGCCCTTCCAGGATTCGAAGCGTTGACGACCAAATATAGAGTAGGAACGAGTCGAAGCAAAAGGGCCTATGTTCAACTAGAGCCAGCATTCGTGTGTGCATAGATCATTTCAAGCAATTAGCCTTGCAGGTGGCCAAGCCATGTTCGAGGATCTTGAGTCGTGAGTTGAAATTTCCCTGCGACCATAATTCGTCGTTGGGTCACAAATGTACGATTAAGAGGCGATTGAGTGCAGTTCAGCAGCGATGGTGATGGTTTAAGTCCAAGATCACCTGTCTCTTGCCGGGTATCAACAACACGATGAGTTTGAATACAAAAAACGCTTCAATTAGCTTTACTACTAATATATAAAGTTGAAAATGCTCTAAATACCATGCAATAAATTAATCTACTACAAGGAAGAATAATGCAAATGACGTGGGTATTGGATGCATTGAAAGAAAAAGTAAAGAACACAGTCTATAGGTGCGCCGTCGCAGCCCTGACAGCCTGGACGACATCCACCACTAGGTCCTCCTCGTCCTCCACACCAACGCTCAGGCGGACGAGGTTATCGCCGATGCCCAACAGCGCTCTGTCCGCAGGCGGGATGCTGCCGTGGGTCATCTGCGCGGGGTGCTCCGCGAGCGACTCAACGCCGCCCAACGACTCAGCGAGCGTGAACAATCTTGTCGTCGTGAGGAACTTGTCCGCCTCCGCTGTTCCCCGCGGATGCGGAACGAGATCATGCCGCTGAACGGGAACCCCTCCGCAGGCGGCGCGCTGGCCTCGACGGCACCGCCAATGAACTTGTGCGCCTGCGGGCTGAGCATCCGCCACGCCAGCTCATGTTTCTTCCGCGAGTACTCCGTCTTCCCGGGCAAGCCAGGGTAGATGACCTCCTCCACGCCCGGCTCGAGCTGCAGCGCGCGGGCGACGGCCAGCGCGTTCTTGCCGTGCGCTTTCATGCGCAGGTGGAGGGTCTTCGCGCCGCGCTGGGCGAGCCAGCAGTCGTACGCACTGGGCACCGCGCCGATCGCGTTTTGCAGGAAACGGAGCTTGTCGGCAAAGGCGGACTGGTGCGCGGGGAGGATGAGCGCGCCCATGACAACATCGGAGTGGCCGTTGATGTATTTTGTGAGCGAGTGCAAGACGACGTCGGCACCGAGGAGGAGAGGGGAGGAGTAGAAGGGAGAGAGGAAGGTGTTGTCGACGAGCACGACAGGGTTGGATGGATGTGAGTGCGCGATACGTGCGATGCGGGGGATGTCGATGAGGCGGAGGGTGGGGTTTGTAGGAGATTCTATCCAAATGAGCTACAAGGGCAGAGTTGAATAAACGACTTGGATGAAAGGAGAAACAGAGAGGACATACTTTTGTGTTCTCCTTAATAGCAGCGAGAATCTCCTCGTCCCCAGCGGTCTCCAGATCCAAGAAGGTGGTTTCGAGGCCCTGGTTCTCGGTGGCTACTCTTCGCATGTATCGGAAGGTTCCTCCATAGACATCGTTGACGCTGACAATGTGGGCATTTGGTCCTAGTGACTGCAGCACAGTAGCGGTGGTCGACGATCCCGAAGCAAACGCCAAAGCATATTCACCGCCGCCTTCCAATGCAGCGAGGGTGTCCTCAAGAGCATTTCGGTTCGGGTTTCCTGATCGAGAGTATTCGAAGCCCTACAAAATGATGAGATCCGAAATTAGATCCAAAGCAGGAAAAAAGAAGATAATGATGCTCGCCTTGTGGACACCGATAGCCGACTGCTTGTACGTCGTGCTGAGGGAGATGGGGGAATAACAGCGCCTGTCTCTGCGTTTGCTTCTGACCCGACGTGGATCGCACGGGTTCCGAAGCCATCTATACGTTTCTTGAGGCCATTGACGTTGTTCCCAAAACCATTGCCGTTGACATGCACGTGGCTTGCATCACCGTTGGTTGATGAAAAAGTAAGAGCAGGCGACATAGTATATGTCAAAAATTTAACGGATGGTGAAGGTGAGGAAGGGGGATGAGTGTTTCAGATCAAGTCGAACTTTTGAACCCTCGGTGTGGGCAGTTGGGTAATGGTGGTTCTGGCGAAGAAAAGGCGTTGCATGCTGGGCTTTTGTATCCGCCACCGTATTACGAATCAATTTTTCCTACAGTTTTTCAGCGGAAGACTCGCAATGGTGTGTCGTGCGGGTCAACAGGATTGCAAATTATGGCGAGCTCGCTGATCGATGACTTCACGTGATACGACTCGAGTTTGGCTTATTCGGAATTATATTCGGACACGCGTTGACTAATACCTCCTTCAAGCTCTTACTTACACACCATGCATCTTGCTCTTCGTTCTTCCAATACTTACTACGACATTTCTCTGTCAGACGTGTGAGCGGGTGTGCAAATAATTGACCCGAAGTACACGCTGCTCTGCATCTTATAGTCAGAATCGCGCCATATCCGGGCGATATGATCACCACTGTAACGTATCGTTTCGAGGTGACGAACCAGGACCGACCTCCAAGGCAGCAGTCATGCCATGGAGTTCCCCGAAACCGATTAAGGCAACGAAGCAAACCCCAGATATCTGGCAGAAACACCATTGGTACACGACACCACCTAGTTAGACGCGATAATCCAGGAGCCATCTAAACTGACGGAACAAATGCGTTAAGAATCAAGACCATTCTTAGCAGGGATGAGCTGGGGCGGATCTCAACACTTCCTATTTCGACACACCAGCTACATTCTTACGGAACTGTGCTGCCTTATTACGGGGTTTGTACATATGCAGATACCCCCTATTACCCCAGACGCTGACGTTTTTATGCCAGAATGATCACACCTTGGTGATTTGAACGAAAGTCGTCGACCCTGCTTCATGTCCCGGACCTGTACAGGCCTTAGAAGAATCTGCCCAAGCCTTCCATTCCCCGTTCACAAGAATACCAGCACATAGCTTGACCCCATCGTAGGTAATTAATTTCGCCCAGTCCCCTGCTTTATTAGGACTTGCTCCCCGGGGTAAAAGTCAGACTCGGAGTACGCCTGGCCAAATACACCAACAGCCAAAATGGCGAATTCCGACGTCAGTTACATACTTACAACTGGAGACGGCAAAACTTTGACAAGAAAGCACACCATCTTTTCCTCCATGGATCAATACATGATGACGAACATAACTGAACATTGAATACTAAGAATAAGCCGACGTCAATAGTGTCCTTATACACGACCGTGGTGTGCGCAAATCATCTTATGTACATAACCTTCAACAATTAAATCGAGTGTCCAGGCGAAGTCTGTACCGGTAGCGGGTGCATGCCCGAGTTCGGTCATATTGTGTAGTGCCTATATGGCAGCCCGAGTTCTTCTCGAAATATTCACCACCATCGGTGCCATCGTAGAGTGGATGTTCGGCTTACACGTCCATTACAAATGATTTGTAGCCATATGTCATCATTTGAGCCATGGGATCAGAAATAGAACAATCGAAGACGTTATATTCCACTACTTAACCAGCACCACACAATGCTCCTCATGGTACTGAAATACTACTACCTTCGGAGTCATGAATGGTGCCGAGGGACACTATATTATGCTGCTTCTCCGCGCACCAGAATATGGTACCCCTCCGAGGCACCATAATTTCGGGCCATACCAAAGGTACCATATTAGGGTACTCGATAACGCACAGATTGATGCAAAGGTGACTTTCCTACCTTTGCTTTACTATCTACAGTGTACAGTTTTTTAATTCGTAAGTTCAACTGAGCGAATCGGTCCTGTGCCGGACAGATCCGGAGATTTTGGTCGCGTTCGGTAAGCACGACTCGGAGCGGTCTCAAGTAAAATCAGAATCAATCTGACCTCAACCACCACCACCACCACAATCAATCTTTATCCTTAACTTTTAGGTGTGCACACATTCATTGCTACCATGAACAGGTACGCTCCAGTCTCGTCTCCAGTAATCTAACATATTAACAATGACACTCCCTAATACTATAGAGGTCCAGTTGTTCTTGTAAGGATGACAAGTTCCCCTTTCCGATTGAAGAAATTAAGAAACTTAACCTATGGCATTGTTGCTTGATTTAACAAGACAATCGACGAAGCAGAAGTAAGTCAATCAATCATCTCCCTTCTAATCGACGAACCTTAAACTGACAACCTAATGATACGAAAAAAAACCCTTGAAGTATCTACTCGATCAAATTGTAAGTACTGCGAACCAGCGCGTCTGACCTTACACCGGCAGAAACTGATAACAGACATGTGTGTGTCAATCATGTATATAGCCTCCCCCCTTCTGCAGACGACGACGAGCTGGTGAAAAAGCTGCGAACGAAAATGCAAGACCTCCTAGCAGATCTGCGGAAAGGGGCAGAAGGCGTGAACAAGGCATGAATTGAATGTATATTGAATTTTGGACATGAATCGTGGGCTACGGCTTGCATAGATAGATAGGAGAAGGATCGTATATCGATGTCTACATTTAGATCTCTAGAAGCAATTTCGCCAATTCGGATGTACGACGAAGAACCAGGCCTCTGCTGCTGCTGCTGCTGCTGACCCCCATGACCCGCCGTCTCTTTCGATGCGCGTAGGTAGAGAAGGGGGCAAGGCCCGTTATTCGTAGGATTATGAACTGAACAACGAACGAACGAAAGTACGAAGCAAACATACAAAAAATAGCCTAATATGTCATAACTTTACATGAAGAACTGCAGCATAGGACATTCTTACCGTTACGATGAACGAGTATAGCATCGCAGCAGCAGACGCCCCGGCTTGCAGACAGACCAGCTCACAATTCCGATCTAGCCACCTACCTCTGACAGGCGGAGAGCTCGACAGATTAGCCACGCTTTCATGGGCGAAGATGCCTGTTAAAATACTTCCAATTGAGTCTCCAATATCATGCGTTGTGATAATATTTAGAAGGAAAAGAACAAGGATTAAATCCCGTGAGCAACTTTGGAAGACCAGACGGCGTGACTTTAACTGGGCAATTAACACTGCTGGCTGGGGACGTTTTTAGGCACAGTAAAATATGACTAAAATAGATGCATGCTTGTTAAAGTTTTAGTTGGGTTTACCGGCCCCGTAAATAACCAATAAATAAAAAATATTATCACTTGCCAAAGTTCAGGCATATTTAGCCTTTTACCGAAATCTAACAAGATGTTAATTGTTTCGTTTCCACGATATTTGATGGCCGATAGAATTATGACGAAAGATAACAATTGTCCAAAACTCTGCTTCGAACAAAAGGTTGCAAAAATAATAAATTTTATTTGAAAATTTTATTAAAATTTAAAATTTTCAAATAAAATTTATTATTTTTGCAACCTTTGTTCGAAGCAGAGTTTTGACAATTGTTATCTTTCGTCATAATTCTATCGGCCATCAAATATCGTGGAAACGAAACAATTAACATCTTGTTAGATTTCGGTAAATAAATATGCCTGAACTTTGGCAAGTGATAATATTTTTTATTTATTTTGGGGCCGGTAAACCCAACTAAAACTTTAACAAGCATGCATCTATTTTAGTCATATTTTACTGTGCCTAAAAACGTCCCCAGCCAGCAGTGTAAGTTACACTGAGGTCCAGGTAGTCACCGTAGCCTTAGGCGCCTGAGGGGCGAAGTCACGCCTGGCTTCGCCCAACGCACCGTATAGCAGAGCAACCACTATCGTTAATTACAATTCGGCTGCAAGTAAAATTTATTGTAGAGGAGGTTGTAAAGGGCAGTCACGAGAGCCAACGTATCCCAAGCTAGGTGTAGTAGTGATGAGCCTTGCAATAGCGCCTGAGCAGAAACTGACTGCGCTCCATTTCTTTTGTATTCTGTAGTCCTATATAGATGTGCGAAGAAAATATTGGTACGAGACCTGGTCGCATTGAAGCAAGGGCTTGAAGATAAAATATCTAACGTACCAGGATAACACTAGTCAGACCTCCTGCGGAAGCTGCATATTGGTGTTAATGCACGCCTAAACGGACCCTCAGCATCATACGCATACCTCTCCCTAAGATAAATCGACATCGCGAGTGCCGCAGCCTCCGACGAGATATGCACAGAAATGCCCTGCAAAGTACAGCACTCCGATCCGCTTCGTCGATCGGAGTGTGTTCCAGTCCCAGCACGCGGTTGGGTTGTAAACCAGGGTTGTCCAGATGAACACGAATGAGGACACATGGACGGCCGCGTTCTGCGATGGCGCCAATGGGAATCGCCGCTCTGCCACTATCGACTATGTCTTGCCGCGTTTCTGGTATTGATTATCGACCACCATCATCACAGTACGTACCAGCACAACAGCTCATGACCGAGTAGAAGTGAGTCGCGCACAGAGAAATGATGATGAATATGATGGTCTAGTTACTAATTCGCAGATACATGAAGCAGTTGTAGGGTACCGTCTCTCAGATATATCGATATTCGATCCTAGAAGCTAACTTTGCTGACGGTCTTATAAAACGATTCGCCTTGAATTTCGGCGATCTCGAGCTCGAGTGGGGTTGGCTGGCGACTGCCATTGGACGAGGCAAATGTTCCAGCACCCCAGGGAGAACCTGCAGCAATGATATATTTGTATCAGCCACAATCCATCAAATACGCATCATGATTGGCATGATCAATGACAGAATCAGGCTCCTTCCATGCATAGGGCCTGGCTGATTGAAAATTGAATGTTGCTCACCGCCATGAACCTCATCCAAGTTCGTCAACTGGGCAAAGGCGTGGGAGTATCCGAATGGTACGTAGAGGATACCGTGATGCGCCAAGGTGGACAAAGACGCCAGGACCGTCGATTCCTGTCCTCCTCCGAGCCCGGCAGTGGAGACAAAGAAGCCGGCGTATTTCCCGCGAGCTTGCCCCCGCCCAGAGCTGGCCTGTGGAATCCCAGAACGCCTGATACGCAGTGGAACGACAGTAAGTCTATATTAAAACATCTCTTTGTTTGGGAGATAACACACCTTCCATTGTGCGGGCATATTTCCGTAACGAGTGGGAACACCGAGGAGGAACGCATCGTAGGTGACCAGAATATCGGGGGTGATGATAGGATAATCAGGCTTAGCTGGTGCGTACATCTTCGTCAAGACTTCCTGGGGAGGGTCTCGGCGACTCTGGAGGATGTTGATTAAAGTCTGTGGGCGGTATGATGCGAGGAGATAAGGGCATACTGATAGATGTTTGCCTTTCCACCGGCCTTCTCAATACCAGCTTTTTCGGCTTCAGCAACTGGATAAAAATGGATGAGGCCATGGTCTAGTCATTGATATACCAGGTGGGAGCGCACCTTTGGCAATATGCCCGTACATTGTGTAAATGACAATCCCGACTTTGGGAGGAGACATGTTCGACACTGTTTCTATCTGAGGTAGTGTTGCAGGAGGCTCTGATGATGATGAGGGGGCTTGAGGGGCTTCTTGTTGATGAACGTCAGGAGAAGTCGCTGGGGCTTTTGTAGTCTCGGCTTTCTCTCCGTTACTGCTGGATTTGGTCTTCGATTCAGATGTCGATTTCGATTTGGAATCTTTGTTGTTGTCGGCGAAATTATCCTTCTGCTTTTTGCTTGGGAAACACATGGGGGCGTTTGGTAAAGAAGGGGATACTTTAGAACCGGTGTTCGTGATGGATGGATGTGTCGCTCTCTGGCGTGCTTGTAATCCCTACTTTATATCATCTCATATACATCGCGATTGCCGTCAGGTCATAAGCACTTCTTGTGGGTTCTTGTGGGATGTTGTTTCCAAAATGGAATGAAGCCATATGACTAATCTCATCATTCCCCAATCAGAGGCGTCGATTGTAATGTTTGAGCTTAGGCACACGTCCAATGTCCATTGCTCAGCATTGGAGAATACGTGAAGTATATTACGGTGGCGTCAATTCATCTATTGTAGGTTGGAAATTTGCGAGAAATATGACCAATTGGTTGGATAAAGGCGCACACTGTAGGGTTCCAGAAAGCTAAGGTGGGTCCAGACGGCTCGGCAGTGGAGGAGCGCGCGATAGATATACCAGATTCGGAAAGTTCTGCGTTCAGAATCTTTATCACACGCTCGATTCCAGTCGATTCGCGGCTTGCGGCTTGGTGGAAGATACATTTAGGCTCCTATTGACGCAGAAGATTCGAAGTTCGAACCATAGATACATTCTTTCTTCTAATAATAATACTATGTATGAGTGTGTTCGTAGGACAAGTACCCGGCAGGAGATATTAGTTGCCAAACCTGGATGATATGTCGTCACGGGCAACCTCTTCCACCTGGGTGTGACCGTTCATCGAACAGTCATCTCTCGCTGACTAACCACGGCTGCTTGTGTTTGCTAACTTGCAATTCATCGATTAGCGCAAAGCCGATTTAATGACAAACATCCCAAGAGCTTTCACAATTTCACCGTGTTAAAGCGACATCACTTGTACCCTATTGATGATACTAGAATAGATCGTATGTTCATGATAGCTGCATAATGTCTACACACGTCTAAGGGTGTTCTTCTGAAATAAAACTATTATTACCACGACTGTCTCGTCTTTTCGAGTTGGCAATCCCGCTTCTCCCTAAAATTAGCTCGAGTAATGTTTTCTATAGACTTTGGCTCCCAAGTGTTGTCGGCGGAGAAATCTGTGGTGTATGAAGGGTAGATACAGTGAGTGTTGGAGGGCCATCTTTTACTTGACCTTCAAAATCAGGTTCTCTGTGAAGGACAGGCAAACATGTAGCAAAACTTCTCGCAGTTTGTTGAAGAGATAGCAACCAGATATTCAATCTCTTATCACAACTCATGTCTTACTCCTGCTATCTGTTTAGACTTTCCTGTACATATTCTCCCAGAAATACATTTAGTCATAGGCTTCCATGATAGAATGTTTATTGAAGCGCTGAACCGTGTTAGATTCACTGTTTCTATTCTATATAAAATACTTCGGAGAAAGGGATATTCCTTTGAGTCAACGATGGGGACAGAGCGACCCTTTATTCGGCACTCCTGCATCAACGCCCATGTATTCATAGAGGTTATAGTATTCGTAATACTACTGAGATAGCTATCGCTCTCCGAAGCTTGGTACGTGACGAGATATCATTTTCGGATACCGGAAATTCTACTTTTCCGCCTTATGAACCATGCAATTTATATTTATATTTATGGACATGCTAATTGTTATTTGGGGACCAACTTCAAGACGCGACGCGTGTATAAGCTCAACACGTGGTATGAACGAACTATCACGTGTAAGCAGATTTTCAAACCAAATTGCAACTTTTGGTCCTTGGAATTGTTGGGACTCAAATAAACGTTGAAAAGCCCGAAAGCAACGGTCTGCCTGGCACCCCCGAGGAGTAGGTGCGAAATTCACGCACTTTCATGGCGGTAATTATCTTAACGCTTTTGTCTACATGGATTCCAGAATGACTTCTATTCAGCGACCAAAATTTACGCCGACCCAGTGCGATTCGTCAATTCAACTGCCAGGTGATGGATGGATACCTTTGATAACATGCGCAGCGGATTTTCCAGTTGAAATTGTGAGTTTGATTGTCATAGAATTTTCAGCAAAGAGTTACTCATTTATGACTGAGATCAGTTTGAAATCGTGATAACTCAACTGATACACCATCCGGAATACAATTCTACCCTCATATTACGGTCAGAAGTCATCTCGGAGAGCACAGGGGGCTTACCTGAATCTGTTCCAACATTCGATGGCTTCCAGAGTACCCGATGCATACACAGGAGGCTTCTTCCTCGAAGACCAGGCCGTGATCCTTCCCTCGACCAGTACTGTACACTCTATGGTAAATCGACATCGACATCGACCAAGGACACGACGATAGTTGACACTTTATTGCTAACTCCGATCGTGGAATATGGATCCGACCTACCCTATTATCACCCTGCAGTATCTCACCTCGCATTTCGATACATCGCCTCCGACCCCCAGCGCTGAGGATTGAGGTTGCACCACTACCTGGAATTTCGCTGGATCCGAACGCGAGACTATATCGCACCTGTCTTGCTCTTCTCGACACTCTACATCGGTACGGATGGGGCGCCATGACAAATTACAAGAAACGGGTTATACACGATTATTTGATTCCCCGGGAGGAGTATCAGGATTTGTATCTGGTCATGAGAGAACGTCATAAACATCTGGTGAATACGTGGCAGGAGGTCACAGATCCTTTGAAACATGTATTCGAGGTCAGTCTGTTCGCCATCCGTTTGTCCTGTGCACTCTTCGAATTCTGATCCGTATAGGATATTGGGATAGCAACATATTTAATCCTACTCTGGAAGGATACCTTCAAGTCAGATGCCACCGTTGATTCCTCAGATTCAGATACAGCAGAGCCGTGGAGAAAGTGGCCCAAACCACCAGGAGGGTTCTTGGATATCGGGTGCGTATATTGTCTCCCTTGTAGATATTCTCCTTTTGCTCATGGTATTGCACCACAGATGCGGGAATGGGCTGTTGACTCATATCCTCATTTCCGAGGGCTATCAAGGCTACGGCATCGACCTTCGGGCTCGTACATCTTGGACTCATTATACAGACGCAACACAATCTGCTTTGCGCGTCCACGCTTTCGATCCAACCGCTCTGCGCGCCTCCGACGCATCAAGCGCAGAATATTTCCCGCCTGGCGTGTTCATCGTCGGGAACCACGCAGACGAACTCACACCCTGGCTTCCTGTCCTCTCCACCCTCTACAACGCCTCTGGATATATATCAATCCCGTGCTGCTCCTGGGCGTTCGACATCCGGTACGAGCGGTCGTCCACGCCGACGTACCCCCTCCCGACACCTGACTTCGCGGACTCGTTGAATTTGGGCGGGGATGGGAGCAATAAAAGCTCATACTCGATGTATCGGATTTGGTTGGCGAGTCTGAGCGTGCATTGTGGGTGGGAGGTGGAGTGTGAGACATTGAGGATACCTAGCACGAGGAACTGGGCGATTATTGGTGAGTTGTGTTTTTTCCAGTGACGTTTGTGTGGTTGGGCTAATACGTATGATATTTAGGACGACGTAGGCTACAGTCAGTGTCGTATAGACAAGCATTCGCGAATGTGGAGGAAATCGTAGAAGGCGTGATATCCAGAGGTCTTTTCAAGACGCGTAAACCGGAAGGGAAAGCGGGGAGCATTGAATTGACATTGTGCCGTGGTCATCGTCATATTCGACGTTTAATTTACTACATAGCAATCGTAATCCTTGCACTTGGCATTGAAGACGAAGGCGGAGACATAGATAAAGAGGCAGGAAACCCGCATTGGAAGCGAGTCGACCCTGGATGTACCTCGATGTACGTATATATCCATCGTGGGTACTGCAACCGCTGTACCTTGCTGTCAGCAACGAATACCCATTCATCCAACCCTGATAACAGTCATCTACTGTCGGTGTAGGCCTAGGTCTTATCGTCATGTTATTGACCTGATTTCGCCGCCGAATTGTCCCTTCTCTTTGCAACGAATGGCTCACCGCTGCATGGCATGATTGTTGTGGAACAATACCGTGCGCGTTTTCCGCCCTAGTTAACGAGGTGTACTCTGTACTGGTATGCATGGCTGACTACTAAGTCGATGGATGGAGTTTCTTATCGAGAACGACCGATAAACATGCCAATACCGTTCAATTATCACTTACGACTTGCCAATTCTCCCCCCTTGTTATCAGATGTCAACCAATCCAGACTCCTGTCGTTGACCAATGACTCTCTGCAGTTGTCAAGAGTGGTGATTGCTTTCTTCTTTCCCTCTAAAGTGTACTCACAGTCACTGACTATGAATACTTTATATCTTTCAACATAACCGTGATCTTGCCTATGCTATGATCAGGGAAGAGTCTGACACAACCTGTAAAGAATCAAGACATCAACACTAATAAGGTTAGCATTTAATCTCGTTCCTCTGTGCCTCAAGTCAGTGATCACTCCATTCCTAAGGTCGTCACCCGGCTCTACCCGACAGCACTTCCTTTCAGTAGTGTTTCACTCATGGTTTTTAATGGAAAATAGTTCCGTGTATTTCTCGGAGTTCGGTGTCGCTGGATATATAAGACGACTTGCCAAACACACCAGAAATTGTGAGTCGACGAAGGCGCAATCCCGCAATCCCGCAATCCCGGTGCTATCCTATCTAATATTTGGATCTTGCGAGCTATCATTTTTATCGAATAAAGATGGTCTTGACCTCGGTGTAGGCATCGATGGCTAGCAAGAGGGTGGGTCAATACTAAGAAACCGACGAGACTGCGTACAATAGTCCAACAATACACACCATGATCCCCTAAGTCACGCCCGATACCGGATCCTTTCCACCCTCCAAAGGCGAGATCTGGATGTGCATTCCCCGTCGTGTTCACTCCAACCTGACCAGCTTCAAGGGCTTTGGCAAATCGAATCGCGCGAGAGATGTCCTTAGTGAATACGCTGTCACGAGGGGTCAAGGATAAACAATCAGACCGAAACGAAACGCTAGTGGCGCCACAGTTCTACTCACTATGCAGCCAGACCATATTCGGTGTCGTTAGCCCTGGTTGCCATGCATCGATTAAGTATGTGTCACTAAGTGGACTTGACTTGCGCCTATCCTATCGAGGATGAGACGGCCGTCACGCACCTCTTTAGAACTTCCTCCTCCGAGGAGAATTTGTGCAGAATAACGACAGGGCCGAAGATTTCCTCCTGATTGATTGTCGCTTGATCTTGGACGTCTGTGAAGATTGTGGGTTTTACATAGTACCCCTATAGCAAGGGAAGTATTAAAATAAGGGCATTTATTCCTGCACAACTCGCTGAGATTGAAACTATCGACGTACCCTTTCATCTCCTGCGAGGCCACCAGTCAAGATCTTCCCGCCTTCTTTTTGCCGATTTCGATATAATCCAAAATGCGCTTATGCTTTTAATGCGAACGAATCAGTACCGTGAACTCAAATGAATGGATAGAATGAATTACCTGAAGAGAGTCGACCTGTGGCCCGGAAGAGGTCGCTTGTTGTAATGGATCTCCAATCGAATACTTCTCGGTGCTAGCTGCAAGTTTCTGTGCAAATTGATCGAATATACCATCCTGGACATATACTCGTGTGCCAGCGACGCAAATCTGACCAGCATTTTGATTGAAACCTCCCAACACCCTGAGCAGGCATCATCACCATACGTTAGAAACAACAGCAGAGTAACATTATATTATGCATGATTGACAATACCTAGTCACTGCATCCTCAATGTCACAGTCGTTAAAGACAATGACGGGGCTTTTGCCTCCAAGTTCGAGCGTACATGTTTTGAGGTTAGAGCGAGCTGCAGCCTGTGCTACGGCACGTCCTGCAACAGGAGACCCGGTGAACGAAATCTTGCGGATCTTCATATGCGATGCGAGCAGCTCTCCTGTCTCTCTCGCGCCGCTTAGAATACTCAGAACCCCGTCAGGAATTCTGATATACAATTTTGGTTATAATAATTGGATGTGGGAGATTTGCAGAGGTGCTTACCCAGCCTTTGCGATAAGCGAAGCAAACAAGAGAGCGCTCAATGGGGACTTCTCACTCGTCTTTATGATGCTGGCATTTCCAGTGGCCACTGAATTGTGAATGAGACTCCATCACTCCTTCAATATACTTTGACGTACATGCAGGGGCAGTTTTCCATGCTACCATGATGAGCGGACCATTCCTAGACACCACCATGGAATAAAATTTGCGAAAAATTCAAGAATGATCCACTTACCATGGGATGATACCCGCAGTCACACCATACGGTTGCCTGATCTCCAAGCCAAGAAACCCGGGAACATTGAGACTCGTCTTTCCGTGAACTTTATCACTGAAGGCCATGGTTGAGTAAGCATACATGTACGGCGACTAGAAATCACGAATATGATACTCACGCCGCGCCCGCAAAATATCTATAGACGTATGCAACACCATAAACCTCCATGCTGTAAATATGAGATTTTAGTTTAGCTATTCGTTTCCTTCACCCAGTCAGAAGTGACACGTACATGGACTGAGCCAGCGGTTTACCCATTTCCATGGTCTGTGCCAGCGCAAGGCTTTCAACATTCTCCTCAACAAGGTTGGCCAACTTGTGCATCGCTTTCGCCCGGGTGGAGGGGTCGCCGTCAGCCCATGCAGGCCAGGCCTTCTCCGCTGCATCGACAGCTGCATCGACCTCTTTCGGCCCTGCGATGTGCACAGATGCGATTGTCTCCTTCGTCGCTGGGTTGATTACTGACAATCTTTCACCACTTCCTTCAACAAACTAACATAAGTGATGAGCACGCTATGGTTCAAGACAATGTCATAGTTCGTATAGAAACACACCTTTCCTGCAATAAAGAGGCGTTCTTCAAGTTGAATCGACATGCTGGCTTGCAGGAGGAACAATGGGTGGAATTTGAAATTGGAATGCACAAGGCGGCGGCTCTTATACATTTCGTTTCATACCCTGCATATCATACCCTGCATATGGCAAATAACCGAGCTTATCTACGCGTCCTCGAGAGTCCAATTGGGTGACTGAGCACCAGCCTCGTACTACGGCGGTAACAATTTGGAAGCGTCGGTATTCCATTTTCGAGAACAAAATGTGCGAATATGGAATAAAAATCTAGTAATGGTCTGTAATAGTTGAGAGGGAAGAGCGATGACTCACAGCAATTTCTAAATCACACGGCCAACACCGGGAACCTGTGGGTCTTGATTTGATTGGTCGGAGGCTCACATTATGATCAACTTCGAATTGACTGCCGAAGGGTGCCAAGCGATATACTAAAAGGCTCTCAACTTCATTCAAGCCACTTGTTCGATGTCGTTCTCCAACAAAATGCATGCACACTAGTGACATCAATTCACTGCCGGAACTCAAGCAGTTTGGAACTTAACCTAAGCTCTGCCACGCTCAATAAGTACATTTCTTCAGAATTTGCCAGTTCTATGCATCATGTTCTGACATTTAGCTAGGATACTGGAATGGATGGACCCCAGCTAACAAATACAACATAGTCTCAAGGGGCATGCGGGTGGCTCTGCAATACAAGTTCTAGTTTTCGTCTATTTTGCACGAATGCTAAAGGCGGTCTCCGACTGGAGCATGTTTTGTGGCAGTTATGAAACTTTTCTGGTAATGGCCTCAACCCATTTTAAAGCCTATATGATAACTTTTAGGACAAAATTTAGCTATTGGAATGTTGTCTTCATTCGGCCCTTGTATAGTACAAAGGTAATCATATGGAGGAAAACGAAGCTGGGCGCCTCCCATATCTCCGACGACTTGAACACCCGGACCGCTGTATGTCTGCTTTCATGTTGCTGCTATCTCTGACATACTAGGGTGTTTCACGGTGGTGATTTTAGTCGCTTTTGAGACACTTTGATCCGCAAATTTCCTCTCTCCTTTCTCAAAATCAGAGTGAAAAGCAGCTCAAAATCGAGGCCAACGTGGAACCACCAAGGATTTATTCGGAATGTATGGCATGTACCTACTATTATCTTAGCAATTGTATCAATTTCTCCTATTTGAGAGGCTTTGTCTTAGTATTTGGGGGGTTGAAGGTAGGTCTGTGTCTTCTTTGCTCCCTGAATGTTTAGCCATAGTGGAAGGAGGGATAAAGCCAAGATTGTTGAAAGACAGCCGCAAGTTAGCGATATATTATCCAATACATGGTATTTCACAAGCGAGTCAAAAGCAGGGAAAAAGCGAGGTGAAAGCAGGGTGACAGCAGCTTTTGCATACTTGAAAAGCGAGACGAAAATTGCCGTCAAAAGCGGCCCAAAAGCGACTGAAAATCGCCACCATGAAACACCCTACCGTGTGAGAGAGTCTTAATTCTATCACAGAATACAGTAGCCATGCATGTATGGTACAAGTAAATTTTAACTCATCTTTCGAGTTTCAGGGACTTTATTGCAATGCACAAGGTGACTACTTTGAGCCGAGCTTAAAGCTCGACAGAGGGATGGTGCGAATTGAGAGGTGAACCTCTGTGAAAACTCTCCATTCGCTATAGCAATATCAATGTCTTCGGTTTTAAAATGTTTCCTCTGGTTATCAGGACGAAAAGATATAGAAATTAATAGAATATTGTGACTTCTACAATCAAATGTTTTATTAATACATAGTGCTGCAAAAGATCGCACCACTGCTTATGAGCTCGGATGGATGTCACCTCGTGTCCAGCTTGTTCTCTTGATCACTCGAGGCTCAGCAATGGGAGACAGAGATGCGATGCTTCACTGCGATGTAGTATGAAGATGGTGATATGACATTAAATTTAGTCAATCGCAGCACCGCGTGACGGCCTTTGCCGGGACTAGTACTCCCAACCTGCAGGCTGCCAGCAGCAAGCTTCCTCCGATTTTGATCCACATTGTTATCGGTGATGCCAAAGAATGTTTCAATACCATCTAACCTGTATTATCCCACGTATGTGCCAATATCCCGGCATCTCAGTCGAATCTGAGAGGACACGGGCGCCAATGCGTCACCGAATCAACTGATGGACCCCAGGCAATTGCGAACACAGGCCAAGCGTTTTGACCAAGTTCAAACTGCATTTCCTCGTCCCCTTTTAATATATGTATCCCAAGATACTCGGCATGCACTATTCTCTTTGAATGTGCCACCCTAACATCTATTTTAAGTGCATCGATGCTAAAAGTACTGACATTAGCTTTATCCAGTCTTATTGAGGAACATCTTGCCGCCCGCATCTAACGGCGAGGCCAAATATAGCCAACATATGTCAGAGTGAGATACGAGAATTCCATGCCGTCCATTGCTCGTTCCCTGTGCTTGGTATCGGAGGCTGCCCTGTGGCATTTGATCCCCATGAAATCTATATTTAAAATTGTCTATTTATAGTTTAGTTTCTGTATTTCGATTGGCTACCCCAGCTGAAACGAGACACTGCATATGTATTAAATCGCGCGGAACCACAAATGGGTTGAAGCTTTAGCGACCATCCCTATTGAGCAACTGTGGCCTACAGATTGTATATAATCCGTGCTTAGAACTTATTTTGATTCACCTTTCTTCACCCTTTATCAAGTCCCATGAAGCGGTACGTTGACGAGCTTGCCTCTGGCTCGGAGGGCCTGGCCAAAATTCAGGAAATGTGAGTATTTGACGCCTCTTCGCTAGATTTACCTCCAATCACGTATTGACCTACAGATATGGACCTTTGCAAATCGGTTCCTCCTGTAGCCTTATATTATACGGGGTGAGTAATTCAGTCGCTTCTATATCACTCCAATCCACAGCTGACATAATGGCGGGGCCCAGATTATGTTGGCACAGGTAAAGCATCAAGAGAATTCGATATGTTCTTGTCATTTAGGTTATTTCTAGATGTACAACTACTATACGACAACTCCAAAGTTGGTCTTATTATTTCAATTTTTAGGGAATTGTACGTTAATACGTGGGCTTGCTTAGGGATCTTCGTTTAATTAGATATCTCGTGAGCTTTCGAAGTGCTCTTCAGTGCGGAATTTACTCACCGGAATAAATTATTAGGTATTATATCTGGCCATCGTTGAGACAATTCATTCCGTATGCGAAGTGCTTATTATCTATGAGCCTCTCGTCCTCGATTTTGGTATGGTCGATTTCAATGAGATATTTTTAGCAAGAAAAGGGACAACTTACCTTAAATAACGACAGGAAATTATCGGTGACACATCTATACCCAAGAGGTACGTTTCTTCGTTTAGTGATATGCTGGCCGCAGTAGACTGACTTCGAGGTGGATAGCTCTTCCTGCACGTGAGTTAATTCGTTTTTCTCATGTTGCTCCCCATAAGCAATAATTAAATCTCTAATTAAGAATCAATCACAATGGTATGCAAATTTAGCAAGAAGGGCCAGAATGTATGTCACTGTTGCTTACACTGATCGTACTACTAGGTCGCAATATCAACACCTATACAAGTATTTCTTGCATGGCGAATTCGTAACCTTCAAGACTCTATCTGGATTCCAGCGCTTATATGCTGCTTGGCGGCCATGTCTTTAGGTATATAAAATTTTGCCTATAGGTTATCGTATTTCTAATAATAATACAGCTGGAGGCTTGTGGACTGGAATCGGAGTTGCAATCGCCAGAGCCTATGCAAAGACTCCCGAAAGATACCCCCAGTATTCTTGTGGCTGATATCGGCTGCTGTAGCAGACATATTAATCGCAGGATCACTGTCGTGGAGTCTGGTAATTTGTCTAGACTTTCTTATCTGATTTCTCACTCAAGGAATCATCATTTCAAGTGGCAGCGCAAGTCAGGACTACCGTCATCTAACGCGGTCGTTAGCCGTATCATAATATGTGCGAGTCTTTATTCTAAACCTCACAAGGATCATACTAATTGCTAATAACAGTCACAATCCAGACTGGTTTCGTAATGTAAAATTGGTGCTTTTGTGTAGCCCACCCCTGACCAAAGTACACCGCCAGGTCTTTCTTAGCTGTTGCCGATGTGATCTTCCTTGTTTGCCTTCCAGTAAGTAGGACGTGGTCGATGTGAAATATTTACCTCCGAGGTCGACTGATAATCCTATGGCAGAACATTGCACTGTGAGTCATTGAGATACTTGTTTCACGATGTGCATATTCTCAATCGGATTCGGTTAGAAACTGGGTGCCCGAAGTTGCATTGGTAAAAATATATGCCATTCAACTTCTGAGTACGTTGAACGTAAGTAATCGAGAGCCATAGACAGTCGCTCTGTGCCACGATGCCTGCTCCGAGTCATAAATTAAACTTACTACTTCCATAGGCACGAGAATCGCTGAACAAGGTCTGGGAAAATCAGCTCAATAATTTCATTCTTGAACAAAGCAATGAAGTGAGTACTCAATACGTGACAACTGTGGCCGTGAACTTATAACTTCTCTCAGGAGTTTTTATATCTGTTGAGGCAGTGAGTCAAATAAGACAGTCATTCAGTTATTGCGAATTTGAGGAATGGCCTTTCAGAGCATTCAAACGCCTGGTTCGATGGTCTTCGAGCGAAGAAGCGCCTTGCCCAATTTTGAACCTAGGCGCCCACATAAAATCAATGTCTGATGATGTTGAAACACCTTTTACCATTTAGTTAATTATTGTATTCCCGTCTATTAATACTCGGGTACTGGTGGTTAGTGTACAAAGATATATGTAAATGCCCATAGAGGTGCCAAATTGTATCCTTACTGTTACTAAAACATGGTTTATCCGAACGATTTCTTTGCTTTGTGTACATTCACGAGCAGTAACACGGTCCCCTACTTAGTTACACTATCCGTATTTTACCAAATGAGTTTCCCAGTTGTATGACTTCTTTAACTTGCGCAAATTCTAGCTCATGAGCAAGCTCCTGGAATGTCGGTGAAATCATGTCAACAGTCGGGTCTTCGCATCTCGGACATGTCTCACGGGCGCTCTTCGTTTATCTATATTTGACCGATCATATTTACCTGACAAAGCGATCAGAGCGTATCCAGAGCTCCAGAGTATTATGAAAAAAAAAACTTAGGTGCACAAGCCGAGTTCAGGGTTCTCAACGGCCTCTAAGAAGATCTGATTTTATTATCAGAGTAGATGTTACGAGAGATGAGAGTTAATACGGCCGTATGCTCAAGGAACTGCGATCCCTCCTCTGTACCATTCACTCCCCCTAACAAAAATACCAATGGTGTCGAATGTCCTGTATCCCTGTAGCGAGTTTCGATTGTTCTTCGTCCTGTGCAACAAACCCAGTCTTCTCAATATTCAGGATCGTTACAGTGATAGATGTTTTTCCACGATCTCTGCTGAGAAATGATTCACTGTCCCGCCTAGAGACTGGGACACAAACTATTTTCAGCCCACCTTATATGCTTGCTTGTTTTGTCAAACACCATGCTGATGACATAAGAGGTTAATCATTAATACTCACAATATCATGTTCTACAGGCTACATTATGTTGTACAGAAAGACAAACCAGGACGAAGCGACGCATGACTTGTCATGGTTTTGGATGGCATTTGGACCAATTTACGGCTTAGTAATCTGTGAAGTAAAGATTGGTAATTTGCTGACGATGTTATTGCCTGACCAAGTTGAGCATGGCCGCACATTTTCATTTCGCGTGAGGTCCAAACTGACGACTATTGCTCCCTGGCGAGTACATCCTCAGGCTATATCACAAATGGCATATGAGTACATATAAATGTATAAAGCCTAGCTTCTACCGCGTCGTCGATATTCAATACTGCCACTACCACGACTATCCTCTTTACTCGACTCACATACTCCGCTTTCGAAACGTTTTCATACTAAACCATGCCTGTTGTTGAAATTGGAACTTGGCTAGTCACCGATCGTTATCTGGAGGACCAGACTATTCTTAGAGAGCCTTTTGATATCGTAAGAAAAGCCGACGGCTGTCTAGAGTAAGTTTGGTATACGCATACGCTTTCAGATTTACCAGCTCAATTGCTTTGTAGAGTATATTATGGTCTGACTGAAGAAGATCCAAAGAGGATCTATCTTCTCATAGGTCAGACGATCAGAGCTATCCCTGGTATATAGTCCTCATAAATTCACATTAGTTTGGGAGTCATTGGAGCACCACACGGCTTTCACAAGGCTCCCAATCTTTCACGAAGCGATCAAGGTCGTCGTCACGACTCAAGCTAAAGATGTAAACGTCTTCCACGTCGAGTTCAATAAAGACATTACTCCTTCCTTGTTGGCACCGACCACTCAGGTTGTACTTTGCGAATTTGAAAGACAATGTATCGAGGGAGTATCTATACAGTGTCTTCGAAGAAATAGCCGCGCAGATCGACCAAGCGAATACCAAGCATGGGCCTGTTACGTGGGGTCAAATCAAAGAGGATTCGTCTAGGTTTTTTTTGATGGTTGGCTGGGATAGTTCAAAGGTAAGTTTTATCTGAATTGTATGCGTGTATGTTGTGTAAGGACTCTGACGGCTTGTGTCAGACGCATAACGATTTTGACAGCCAGGATCCCTTCCAGTTGGTCTTGAAGGACTTGAGGAGCGCCTCCATCTTTGAGATATATCATATTTCCAGCCTTGTCAGACTTTAGAATTGATTTGTGTGCATTGTAATCAACGGTTATTTGCTCCCCGTATTTTTTACTGATTCTCCTGCGTCGTTCTGGTGGTAAATTGTTCGGCTATGCAAAGCTTGTATCCTATTTGCGTTCCCATTTAGACTGGCACCCTCCATATTAGAGTGTTGAGGGACTACGGCTTGAGACAATGTTTACACATCGTAGATAGGTTTTTATCCAGTATTCATCTGGGGTCCCAATGAGTTTTCTTCTCCTCCTGTAAATGCTACTAACGACGAATCCGCCAAGCAGCGATAGTGTGAGGTCTGGACGTCCCAAATAGATGACTAAGTGATCGAACGTCATAGCGTCTGTTCTAAAAAAACTTGAACGGCTCAAGACGCCTAAATAGTTAACCACTTCTGTGAACTTCACGGCTATGATTAGACTTGATAACCCAGGACGCTCTCACTCTGGGAGCGATTCCACGCATACTATTTCCTTTCCTCGACCATGAAATTGATTTGTAACAGGCTAAATAAGATACTACCGCGACCCATGACCAATCCTCACAGTAGCGCCACTGAGTACGACTCTTTCAAGATTGTAGGATGTCAATTACGGGTACTCCGGCTTTGTTCCATCATGGTTCGGTGCTCGAAACACACCAATGCTGCCTCATGCACCGGCATATATAAGCTGCTATAGCCTATGAATTTCGAATCGTCTCGAATCCCCTCCATCATTTTTCTGGACCCTAACAGCCTCAAATCTGGACCCTAACAGCCTCAAAGATACCCAAACCCGCTCCAGGACGCACCGCACATATATTGTGACGCCGAAAAATAATTACACCATGCCGATTGTTGAAATAACCTCGTGGGAGGCCACTGATGCCTACATCGCAGACCCCTCTATCTTCAAGCCAGTCGTTGAGGGAATTACAAAGTCAGATGGCTGTATCGGGTATGATATAATTCGTTGCTTGCGACAGAGCTTGTGTTCATATAACCTCTTTGAATGCATCCTTGCAGAATACATTCAGGCTTAGCCGAGGAAGATAGAAAACGATTCCACAGCTTCATAGGTAAGGAACATCATAGAAGATACTCACAATCCGCCGTGCAGACCTCAGGCTAATATTATTTGGATGTGCTCTGCAGTCTGGGCGACGCTAGAGCACCATAAAGCTTTAACCAGCCAGCCGTCTTTCGCCGAGTGGCTCAAGATCATACAATCAGTAAAAGTCGGTGAGAGCAAAACGTACCACGTCGACTTCGTCAAGGACTTCACACCCGCTCTCACCGCACCCACCACCGAGATCCTGCGGATGACGCTGAACGAAGGCAATACTAAGGAGGATCTGTACAACATCCTGTCTACCATGGCTACAAAGATCGACGCTGGGAATGCCAGGTATGCTCCTGTGACATGGGGCCCAACCCTGGAGGATTCGAACACATTTTACCTCACAATTGGGTGGAACAGCACCAAGGTCAGATTCTTACCCTTTTGAGGTGGCTCCGATTGGCTAATGCTCGTATACACACCGTTTAGGCGCACGTCGACTTCGTTAGCGATCCAGGCTTTTCACCACTGGTCGGAACTCTGAGAGAGATCGCCACACTCGAAATGTTTCACTCGAGCCTTTCGAGCAGCGGATAGGAATGTGTCTCATGAGAGACATTGTGACGAATGATAAATTTTGGGATACGAATATGGGTAACTGTTCGATGAAGTGCTCAGCATTGAAAACATGCCATTAATGTATTAAAAAAATGGACCTGATGTCTATGCAAAATGAAGAAAAAGGTCAAAGAACAGAAGAGGGTGAAGTAACATTAACATCATGGCGCACACTATATCCTCTTATCTGCTGTTGACGTCTTGCGCTTCGCTTGGCGAGCTTTCTTCTTCCCAGAAACTTTTCCAGTTCTCGTCTTCTTCTTGGGCTTAACAGTAGGTTTAGGGGCTTCGGTGGGTTCAGGCAATGCAGCTCTAAGCCTTACTCGTCCGTCCTTCAGGGTTTCTGTGATAATGGGGCTCGCGACGGGAAAAAAAAATGAGGGTCGTGCCAAAGTCAAGATTTGCGATCAAGCAAAGTTGAACACACGAAAAATATGAAGAGGGCTATTAATTTGCAGATAGATACAAGGTATAGAAACATGGACGTGATGTCTACACGAAATGTAGAAAAAGGTCAAAGAACGGAAGAGGGTGAAGTAACATCAACATCATGGCGCACATTACATCCTCTTATCTGCTGTTGACGTCTTGCGCTTCGCTTGGCGAGCTTTCCTCTTCCCAGAAACTTTTCCTGTTCTCGTCTTCTTCTTGGGCTTAATAGTGGGTTTAGGGGCTTCGGTGGGTTCAGGCAATGCACCTCGAAGCCTTACTCGTCCGTCCTTCAGGGTTTCTGTGATAATGGGGCTCGCCGCGGGTCGAAATTTATGCTCTTTCGAGTATCTATGTTAAAGGAGTTAAATCACTTAAGTTAGAAACGGCGAGTGAAGAACACACCTAGATGCATGGATAACTTTAGGCTTCCTCTTTCCCTCCCACATAGACCTCCGCATCTGGTAGCCTAACCAGAACAAAAATACCAGGAATACAAGCAGTGCAAAACGTTTGAAACGGGAAGGTCCAGCCCGATTAAGTCGAGGATCGTCGTCGTCGTCGTCTGAGGGTGAGGGCGAGGTTTCGCGTGATGAAAGAAGTTCGGACTTCTCGTCTGCGCTAAATTCGTCTTCTTCGATGTCGTGCTCTTGCTCATCGCCTGAGATATCGGCTAGGTGTTTCTCGTCGTTGTCCGACATGGCTTGTGGAAGAGAGTAAATAAAGGGTCCGTTGACGACGTCACGCGTACCTCAGAGTCGGGAATCAAATCGGACATGTATTTCCACGGGATAAACCGATTCCACCTATTCCGTCAGACCTTGCCTTGAAACCAACCCAGAACATAATGCCATTGAATATACGGTACGTAGTGATATACGTTTTATATTTTAAGTCACTGTCATCGTCATCCATCTTGTCTGTTTCCCGGAAATATTACCCTCCTGCTCGACAAACCCCGCTTTTCGATACAATCGTTTGGCCGGACGCCAATTATCATTCACCAGGAGCAATGCAGTCCTTTTCTTTATCCTCAAACTTTCTTCCGTGTCTTGGAATCCAACTGATGGGGCTTCCTTTATGACCTTCAAAGCACGATCAACCAGCATCCTTCCCACACCTCTACCACGAAACTCCGGCTGAACCCACATTCCTACTAATATATAGACATCGGTTTCGCCCGAGGCCTCTTCTTCAGCAAGGGATGGCGGATATGGACGCTCCTTCGGCAGCCACGCTAGCATTTCTGGACCATGAACCGACAGCGTCCCTATCGCGGATCCCGTGTCAACCAGTACCGCCACGAGCGTGTGTCTGCCTTCTGTATTGGCACGCGAGCTCCAGGTGCGATCCGAGAAACTCGATTCACTTTCGTACGATGATGCAGCGACTTCCGGGTCGATAAGAAGAGCAGATAAGCGGATGGTCTTGTATAAGGCGGTATGTTCCTCGGAGGCTGGAGTGGGGATTTGGATGACCGTCCATCTGAGGTGGGTACTCATATCTTGTGAGTACAGTTATGTTCTACGAATTATCTTTTTCGAATGTAGGTGGGGTGTAAAATGGGATCGACAAACGTCTCACACTATCTATTATTTCACTTAGTCATGTGTCCATCAATATTTTTTTAGAAAGCTCGACTACTGACTCGACTGTACACATTCTGCTCTAAAGTCTACAAAACTGTGCTGGCCATCCATGTCGACGGTTTTTCTCCATGATCAGCCACTCCTTGTTCCACAAAACCTGCCTTTCGATATAAATGCATAGCGTCATGCTGATCGTCGTGCACCAGAAGCAAAACAACCTTTTTCGTGTTTCCGACGGCGCATTCCTTGGCATGCTTGACGACTTCCAGCGCGCGGTCGACTAACATCCTCCCCACACCTTTGCCACGATACTCCGGCTGTACCCACATACCAACAAGCATATAAACATCCACCCTTCCCATTCTCTCCTCGTCTGCTATATGCTGCGGATACGGAGGATCCTGAGGGAGCCCTGCCAACATCTCCGGTCCCAACACAGATAGGGTTCCAATCGCAATTGCAGACTCTTCGGTGCCAGTGACGTTGTCCTCGAGTACTGATGCTACTGACATGAGGGTACATCTCCCTTTGATGTTGACGCGCGAGATCCAAGTGCTGTCTGGGAAGCTATATTCTCTCTCATATGTCGACCCGAATGCTTCAGGGTTGGTTTGAAGACCCGACAGCCGAACGCGTTTGTACATTGCGATGTGGACATCTGAGGCTGGTGTGGGGATCTCGAAGACGGTTCGACGTTCGGAGTGTGTATTGATCATATTCGTTCGGTCTTTGGTAGATGAGGGTGTGAGGACAAATATGCAATACTGGATCAAGCTCTCAGTATCTTTCAAGGCATTGTCATTTACTATGTATGACTCGACGTAACACCCGTTGCCGACGGAAAACAATCCCGAATAGATCAAGCTTCAAGTTTAAGTTGGGTATTGCAGCTCTGTTAATTACTGGATGATCAGTACAGTTGAACCCTCATAGGCCCTACCTCTGATAACCCATAACCCGTCGTAACCCATAGAATGTCTTATCCAGTGGGCGAGGAAATTGTCCCATAACCCACAGTTCCGCAGTAACTCATAACCCGTACCTTTCTCAGACAAAAGCCCATAGGCCTGGCGTGGTTGTCAGTCGGTTGTCGGTGTCAAATATGCTTTTGGTTCGGAAATTGGTCGTTTAGGCATAGGAACACCATTTCGATGTGATTTTCACACGACTCACGGAGGACTCGTACATCGGCAAATGTATTTTACTGTTAGTTCCACAACATTTAATTCCAATTCAAGAACGAAAGGCTACCAAAACACATCCCATAACCTCTCATACCCATACCTTTTTGCGTGGACGGCGAAAGGTATGGGTTATGGGGACTCAACTGTACAAGTTCCTCAGGGTTCCTCAGACTGAACGAAGCATTTCGCCAGATTTTGCCCTCTCGATTTGAACTTTGAAGTCAATTTGAAGTCTAGTTTCCGCCGACCATTTTCCATGCGGCTCTGTCGGCAATCGGCAGATTGTATCGCATCAATCAATCAATCAATCAATCAATCAATCAATCAACGAACGCAATTGCCCTTGCGCCGGATGCTGCCGGATGGCTTTCGCTTCCCTGACTGGATTTTGGTTTCAAATTTGCATCGCCCTCTTCCCGGACATGCACTAGCAGCAAGCTCAACACAATACTCACCACCTCACTGAGCGCAGCGCTCGTCTCTGACGAGACCATGGCTCTTGTGACCTTATGCACTGTATATGCGGCTCACGTACATTCTTATTATCCTAGAGATACGCTAGCATCAACACAATTCTCCGACGACTCCCAGTTTACGGACAGGTCCATATGGAATATCGTCTGGAGCTGTTTCGCCACGATCTTCGCCTGCACATGGATTTCAGTTCACCAAAACATCCCAGCTCCGAACGACAGCGCTATCCGAATCTTTGGTCGACGCCTGGCCATCATGTTCAATCTCCTCATCGCGCCGGAAATGGTCATCGTGTGGACAACGCGGCAGTCCCTGGCGGCCTCAGCTATTGTGAAGCGGCACAAAGGTATGCGGTGTGTTTCTCCTTGTTTATACTTACTTGATTGACGAATTGGACACCATTATAGCGAAGGGTTGGACAAAAGCCCATGCATTCTTTCTCATAATGGGAGGATTCTCCTTGTACCAGGATGGCGTTCTTCTACGGACACTTGAAGCGCACGAAATGGAGAAACTAGAAGAGGAAGGAAAGATCGAGTGGCCGACGATCACAGAAGCGGAAATCAAGGATAAAAGCAAAGGCGATTTCTTCTCCAAAGGTGTTGTGGTCATGCAGACTACATGGTTCATCATCCAGTGTATCGTGAGAGGATCGAAGCGGATGGTCTTGACGGAGCTGGAGGTCGTTACACTCGCTTTTGCAGCGCTTACGATGATCATTTACGCCTTATGGTGGCACAAACCCCTCGATGTTCAAGTTTCTGTCCCTGTTCATTTAAAGAAGGGATGTTCAGCCGATCCCGATCCCAAACCGGAAGAGGAAAAGATAAAGACTACATCGCCTCCTGTGGCTCCAGTAGGTGAAGATGATAATATCCAGACTTCATTATTGGAGGCAGTTGAGCGCCCTGAAACACCGGTCGCTGTCGCTGTCGATGTCGTAACTCACCCTCAGACTTCGTTGTTGCGGTCTGAAACACCAATCACTCTGGATGTTGACGTCGAAGCCCAAGACACGTCCGAACGGTCGCCATTGGCGTCACCAGAGCCTATGCTAGATCCACCAGTTAGCCGTCCGTACCACGACCCCAGCCTATCTTTACCCCAGCAATTTCGCGTGTATCTAAGGGTGAAGCGGGAGGAGCTTGGTCTTATTGGCAGCATCGTATACGTGTTCACAATTCGCCCAGGCATCATGTTCTTCGGTGCTTTCTACGATATGATGTTTTGTACCACTCTGGAGGGAGGCGATATCGTGTACCAACGTTCTATGCTCCAGCAGTCGAGGAGGATTCGATGAGCATCGTGCTGGCAATTTTGTGGCTATAGTATTCGGAGGGCTTCACTGCATCGCTTGGTCATTCGAGTTTCCTACAGTAATCGAGAAGTGGGCGTGGAGGGTATCAGCTGTCTTGGTATCCGGTCTCCCTCTCAGCATATCTTTTTTTCTCAGTGGTGGCGGACTCAATTGGCAGTAGCGACGGGGACGGGAACGACGACGGCAAAGAGTACAGCTCTACCCTGGTAGAGTTTATGGACAACACTGTCATTGTGATTGCATTTCTATCGACTTTGTTGTACATAGCTGCTCGTGGTGTCCTTCTTATTTTGCCTCTTGTAGGTCTTCGAGCTCTGCCTGCTGGAGCATACATCGATCTCAATTGGACCGCGTATCTTCCCCATGTTTGAACATCTAATCTACGTACATACCACAAATTTCTTAACCGCTTTACTTTGGTTTTACTGTTGTATAGTTTAAATCACAAGTTATTACATGTATATCATCCATGAATTTGCTGTTCTGCGGCGCGTTATAAGCTACATGACTGTCCTATTACACAAATTGATAAAAAGCGAATTAATAACGAAGTCGGGGTGCCTGAGAACGAGAATACACGTGATTTATTACGGTACTACTCGTGTCTAGGCTACTTATCGTTGTTGAGTTCTTTGTCTCCTACCACGTCTTTCAATAACCACAGAACGGCCCTTCTTATGCTTCGTTACCAGCCGAACAGGCAGGATGGCTCAAATATGCGTGCAAACAGGTATATCACTCTGTGTACGACTGTCTGGACTAAGTCCTAACTGAGTGTGAACCCTTTAGCGCTCAGCCTCCTCCCTACTTTGACGGGCCATCGTACCAGCAAAATCTCCCAAATTCTCCTCTTAGGCCCAATTACGGATCCCATACCGAGCGCAGCGGCCTTTTGCCGCAATCGTACGGGAACGCAAAGCCTTTGCATCGAAAGTTTGGAGCACTGATACTCATACTGTCACTTTCTCACTCATGGGATTTGGATACATATTGAACGATTTTATCAATCAAGAGAGACACGATCGTGTTATCCGGGATATCGCGCGTGAAGAACGTCAGCGCGCAGTCCGACGGGACGAATGGAACACAGAAGTTCACGACCATGAGGAGCGGCGAGTCAAGATGCACCAGGAGCGGAGAGAATGGGATCGCCGCCACTTTGACGAATGTTCCAGTCGGTTTCAACGCAATCAACGAGTGTCACATCAAACCAATTGAGATCCATGGAAAGGAATGGGCCCCGACTAGTTGTGAGGATCAGGTCTGTCATTCATTTCAAGGACTGGTGTAACGGATCGGTCATCGCTACGCGTGCCGTTTCCTATTTGTCATACGATTTCTCTGATATCTTTCTTTCCGGTGCCTTGCCTGGGCTCTTGCACTCGTTATCATACACTCTGCCTGCTGCGGTCGTTCCTTACCTTGATTGTTTCACCTGACTTACACATTCCTTATTATTACCTTTATTTCCATTAGGACTCTTAGAGTAACTATATAACCTACACCTCTACTCGTTGAGTCCCCAGTGAATTCATAAACGTTAACCCCGTCTCTAGAGTTCCTCTGTGTGCCGATTCGCAACCCAGAATGCTTACCAAGCTATTCTGTGTCACCCAATCGTTACAACTGGGAACTGGGATACTCATAAGTTGAATAGGGAATCTGTGGACACGTTACCGGTTACTGGAAAGTGGATTCCAACGAGGGAGGATGTACTCCTTGGTGGAGTTACTTCAAAGATAAGGTGCGAGAAATGCTCAACAGCTAGTAATGATGTTTTATGTCGATCTTCACATTCAGGGATGTGTAGAGCCTGGTATTCGTGTAAGCCGTCTGCCCTTGCTTCACTTACACTTTGTGCTGATGAAATCTTGTACCGTGTAGCGTCATGAGGCACCGTTGGAAAATCTGCACAATGGCGATAATTGGGAAGATATGTGCAGCACGACGCCGGCCAATATCAACGGTGTAAACTACAATGGACCCACGTCATGTGTTGATTGGGTAAGAGAATACTGCATGTTGAACACCGGCACGATGTTGACTTGAAAATTGTGCTCAGGGCAAATATGGTAAATGGGGAATATGGCTGGTCAACGACAGTCGATGCTGGTGATTTGGCTGTTTTGTTGAATGCCGTGGAACTGATTTGTCCTGAATTTGTGCGTACCTGGAAGACGGCCACACAACTGTGAACACTATGCTATTTTCCTTTTATACATATTAGTGGTAGAATTGGCTCTAGCTGCGATGGTTGTTAAATTTACGCAGATGAAATGAGCAAGTATTGCACCCCATAATTCACCTAATGTCGGATGCGTATAAAGAGCCATGATGTATATGTGCACATAAATTTCGCGAGGAGAAACATATCAAAGCCAAGCCCATTGACTCTAGGGGCCCCAGGAGGTCAGAAATTCCACATTCCAGAAAGGCTGATTTTCTGACTCATTAAGGAAACAATTCCGCCACTGAGAGACAGAAAGAAAGGGCGGAATGAGTTCGGAAATACATCCACGAAATTAAATGTTTCATACCCTTCCTTTATGGGACTGACTGTTGTAAGGAGTGAAAATTCCAAGCTTTAGAGATAAAAAAGCTAAAGCAAAGGTCTTATTATACGATGTAAAAAGTCAAAATCACAACTCTATCAAAGGAAAGATAGACAGATTTTACCAATTTTATAGCACTTAAAATGCAGAAAATCATGATCCAACATGTACGGAAATCATATTTATTAATGACATAATGACTATGATAATGTTTGGGTTGCTTTGGAATGCTTTGGATAAATTGTTTCCACATCACTTTGCGTTGAAAGGAGCTTAGGGTGCTTTGTGTCTTTATCATCTTTAAAGTCTCTAAGATGCTTAAAGACACCTAGATTTCTTTAGGAAAAACCTCTTTTCCTGATGATGCACATCTACATAGAGCCCAGTAGCTCTGGCACAGGTCTACTGAGAACTCAGTAGCTCACACTCTGAGCTACATAGCTCCTGTAGCTCTATGTAGACTCTAGTCAATGCTACCAACACCATATAGCTCATAGTCTATGCTACCAGTACACAGTATTTCCACATGAGTGTTATATAAGCTACATAAATTATGCAATAAACAATTTCAGCTTAGTAGGGTTACATAGTGATAATTTCTTACTTTCAATTAAATCTTAAATGAGAGCAAGAAATATATGGCCTTGAAAATTTATAGATACAATGTAAAAAAATGCAGTCATAATGAAAATATATATACTGTGGCACAATGGGGTGAGACAAAAACAAAAATAATGATATCGAATCATTTTCAAGTGAAAGTCCTCATGTGTTATGCACAGGCTCTGTTAACAAGAATGGAAGACAGCATTCTGTGTACAAATTGACAGATAATAAACTCGTCTGCCTTATTGAATACATTTTTCTTCAACTTCTATAAGAGGAGTTAACTGCAAAGCTTTGATTTCCATCCCTCTGCTGTCAGAGATTGGAAGACCTCTTACAAATATGCTCAATATGCTGTATGAACCATTTTTTACTGTGCTCAGTCCACTTAATTCATGAGCAGCCATTGTCTATAGAGGCCTACACAGCAGGCAGAGAGAACTATGATTTAAGGCACACCTGAGAAGGTTGGTCTGAAAAAAAAGTTAATTACAAACTATAAAATATAACTATAGTAAATTACTGGCCACTTTGAAGGAGGTCTTTACACTGCCCCACATGTACCAAGCAGAAAACATGCTGATCTAATATTCACATAATCACTTAATTGCAGACACATTGCCTTCAATTTTCTGATTATTTTGATATATAATATATGAATATAGCTTGAGAGGAAGTGCCAGAATATATTATTGGTGTTGAAAACAAGAGTATATAATTCATTAAATGTGATATATAGTACAAGCAGTGATGGTGTATTTGGTTGAGCATGTGTAGAATTATTATGTGTAAAGCTGTTGGTTCAATTCCTGTTGAGTGTATTTTATCATTCCACATTTATTACAAATATCATGTGACTTTAATGTATTAGCATTCTGTGAACTGAGTAACTCAGAAAATTTCTAATAAACTAACAGCCAGCACCTGTGGGATGTGTAAAATACTGCAGATATATATAGACACAGTGGCAGATATGTAGCCACCAACAGTATTTTGGTAGTTATGTGATGGCCACCAGAACTGTATAGTGACATATGATAGTTACTGGGGCTATGTAGTCACACACAGAATCTACTGGTGCTACTGGAACTACAGTAGCTGTCACATGTGACTACCAGGTGCTACAGCAAAGGGGACATGCAATCCAGCTACCAGTTCTACTGGGGCTCATAGCACTATTGCAGGTATTTTTTTTCCTGATGTGGGGCTCCATATTTAACGATATCAAGGAGACTGTTCAGGAGAAGGTATGAGATCATTGCACAGATTTTAATGAATATTTTCACTGACAGTGTTGTAGTTTGTCAAACATTATGAGAAGATTCACATGCAGTCTAGCTCCAGTTTCACTTGCAAAGCAAAGAAGGCACCATTGAAGGCCTCAACTCACTGTAATTTAGATGACACTTCATCTGAGGAAGAGGAGGAGGAAAGTTCTGATCCCACAAAGCCATGGCTGACAGAGTGGAATCTGTATATTCAAACACATGAGTCAGTCCCAGAGGGCATGGGGATAGTCCACTGGTGGGGTGTATGTAACTTTTCTCTTTTATTGTTGTCTTTTACTGATATTATTTGTAGTTTAATGCACACTGCTATCCTACATGGGGATCCCTTCCACTGGATTATCTCTCAATTATGGCCTCCTCAGTTTTGAGTGAGCATGCATTCTCAGCTGCAGGTATTACTATCAGTAAACATCATAATCGCCTCAAGGGAGATATTGTTGAGGCACTTGAGTGCCTAAAGTGTCTCATTCACTGAGATCTTATTTTCCATGAAGTTGTTGTCCCATCGGAGATTGAGGAGGAACTTGAGGTTGAGGATTCAGCAGCTGAGGAGCAAGACTTTGTTGAAGTTGTTATTGAAGCTGATCAATTTTGCGGGATCAGCTGGTTGAGGACATTGAGGATAACGAGGCAGTAAAATAATGTCAGTCATCAATTAGAACTTTTCAATATATTCCTTTTTTGTCTACAGAAAGCCGGGCTCAGGCCATACGCTTAGGCTTGGCCAGGCCTAAGCCGCGGCTTTCAGGCCAAGCCGAGCCTGCACATCACTATGTCAATGTCAATGTCGTAACTCACCCTCAGACTGTTAGAAATAGACAATAATGCACAAATCAGTAGCTATACTGATGAGTAACAATAGAGTCAAATCTCAAATGCACAACAATGACAAGTATGAGTGAAAATAGTAAATTGCTTCTGTAGACTCCAAATCTTGTTCTAGTGTCTTTGTTTCCTCAGACATAGTAGGAATACTGGTCTTTTACATGGCTAAGTGTCTAAAAATGGCGAGGCGTGACTATAGGTGTCCACAATATTGCGTCAAAACACCAAACCTATAATTACGTGACAAATTATATATCACCGGAACCGTCTCAACGAGGGGATTCCGGATCAGTGATTAGAATTTGAATAACTTTACTCTACAAAAGTTATTAACAGAACAGTGTGCAAAAACACCGAAAAGAGCGAATTCTAACTAAGTGTCCATTTGTACAAGTCCAAATATCAAGTGTAGAACATTAGAAACAAAGTGTTTAATCACAAAACTAACACAGACTTCGTTGTTGCAGTCTGAAACACCAGTCGCTCTGGATGTTGACATCAAAGCCAAAGACACATCCGAACGGTCGCAATCGGCGTCACCAGAGCCTGTGCGAGATCCACCAGTTAGCCGTCCGTATCATGTCCCCAGCCTATCTTTACCCCAGAAATTTTGCGTGTATCTAAGGGCGAAACGGGAGGAGCTTGGTATTGTTGGCGAGGACGATTTGATGAGCATCGTGCTGGCAATTCTTGTGGCTATAGTACTCGGAGGGCTTCACTGCATCGCTTGGTCATTCGAGTTTCATACGGTAATTGAGAAGTGGGCGTGGAGGGTATCGGCTGTCTTGGTATCCGGTCTCCCTCTCAGCATATCTTTTCTCTCCGTGCTGAGGGCCTCAATGGGGAATAAAAACGCGGACGGCAACGGGGACGGCAAAGAGTACAGTTCTGCCATGGTAAAGGTTATGGACAACGCTCTCATTGTAATTTTGTCTCTGTCGGCTTTGTTGTGCATAACTGCTCGTAGTGTCTTTCTTATTTTGCCTCTCGTAGGGCTTCGAGCGCTGCCTGCTGGAGCATATGTCGATCTGAATTGGACAGCATATCTTCCCCATGTTTGATTTTGTACATCTAATCTACATATATACCACACATTTTTTAACCGTTTTACTTTGGTTTTACTGTTGTATAGTGCTTTAAATCACAAATTATCATATGTATATCATCCATATATTTGCCGTTCTTTGGCGCCTTATAAGCTGCATGACTCTCGTACACAAATTGATGAAAAATGAGTTTATAACGAAGTTAGGGTGCCTGAGAACGAGGATACACGTGATCTACTCGAGCCGCCTCATGTCCAGGCTATCGTTGTTGAATTCTTTGTCTCCTACCTCGTCTTTCAACAAACCCAGAGCATCCATAGTTATGCCTCGTTACCGACCGAATAGGCAGGATGGCTCGAATATGCGTGCAAACAAGTATATCACCCTGTGTATGATTGTTTAGACTAAGTCCTAACCGACTGTGAACCCTTTAGCGCTCAGCCTCCTCCCTACTTTGACGGGCCATCGTACCGGCAAGATCTCCCAAATTCTCCTGTTAGACCCGAATATGGATCCTATACAGAGCGTAGCGGCCTTCTGCCGCAATCGTACGGGAACGCAAAGCCTTTGCATCGAAAATGTGGAGCACTGATACTCATACTGTCACTTTTCTCACTCGTGGGATTTGGATACATATTGAACGATTTTATCAATCAAGAGACACACGATCGCATTATCGCGCGTGAAGAACGTCAGCGCGCAGTCCGACGGGACGAATGGAACGCAGAAGTTCACGATCATGAGCAGCAGCGCGCAGTCCGACGGGACGAATGGAACACAGAAGTTCACGATCATGAGCAGCAGCGCGCAGTCCAGCGGGACGAATGGAACGCAGAAGTTCACGATCATGAGCAGCAGCGCGCAGTCCAGCGGGACAAATGGAACGCAGAAGTTCACGACCATGAGGAGCGGCGAGTCAAGATGCACCAGGAGCGGAGAGAATGGGATCGCGAGGCGAAAGAGAAGGCTGATGAGAAGAGGCGTCGAGAAGAGGAAGAAACTCGCCAGAGGGTGTCCATTGTATGGTCTGGTCTGCAGCCATCCCATTGCTTGCGCTACGGAGTGAGAGAATATACCGCCACTTTGACGAATGTTCCAGTCGGTTTCAACCCAATCAACGAGTGTCACATCAAACCAATTGAGATCCATGGAAGGGAATGGGCTCCGACTAGTTGTGAGGATCAGGTCTGTCATTCATTTCAAGGACTGGGAACTGGGATACTCATAAGTTGTACAGGGAATCTGTGGACACGTTACCGGTTACTGGAAAGTGGATTCCAACGAGGGGGGATGTACTCCTTGGTGGAGTTACTTCAAAGATAAGGTGCGAGAAATGCTCAACAGTTAGTAATGATTTCTTACGTCGACCTTCACATTCAGGGATGTGTAGAGCCTGGTATTCGTGTAAGCCGTCTGCCCTTGCTTCACTTACACTTTGTGCTGATGAAATCTTGTACTGTATAGCGTCATGAGGCACCGTTGGAAAATCTACATAATGGCGATAATTGGGAAGATATGTGCAGCACGACGCCGGCCAATATCAACGGTATAAACTACGATGGACCAACGTCATGTGTTGATTGGGTAAGAGAATACTGCATGTTGAACACCGGCACGATGTTGACTTGAAAATTGTGCTCAGGGCAAATATGGTAAATGGGGAATATGGCTGGTCAACGACAATCGATGCTGGTGATTTGTCTGTTTTGTTGAATGCCGTGGAACTGATTTGTCCTGAATTTGTGTGTATCTGGAAAGACGGTCACACAACTGTGAACACTATGCTATTTCTCTTTTGTACATATTAGTGGTAGAATCGGCTTTAGCTGCGATAGTTGTTAAATTTACGCAGATGAAATGAGCAAGTATTGCACCCCATGATTCACCTAATGTCGGATGCGTATAAAGAGAAATGATGTATATGTGCACATAAATTCCGTGAGGGAGAAACACGTCCAAGCCAAGCCCATTTAATTGCGACAAATAACGGGTAGACCTGATCGGCCAGCTTGGGTTATACTCTGTATACGTAGTAACTGGAACTCAAGCATTAAAAATCTACTCAGGCCTTCTTTTCCAACCAACATTCAATGCTATATTTTTGTTCGACGGCTCTAAGTATCTAAATATCAATATACTCAACAGATAAACTGTACTCCTGTACTTCCAAGTGTACATCGATGAAATTTCGTCGGTTACCTACAATTGGGTACCAATCTCAATCGCAAGTATCAACGTCTGGCATTGCTTTCATAGGCCATAGTTGTCGATTTCGGGATTTCTGAATGGCGAGTGACATTCTTATCATGTATAGCAACGGCGCAAACCAGTATTATCCATTATTTTCAACGCCATTCTCGGATCATCTGGGGACAAACTATGTCCCAGACGACTTCGAGCGATCTCAAATCGTACTTACCCTAGTCGAACCAGTGTTAAAGTCATAGAAAGATCAATGAAAACGAGGTAATGACGATGATGTCCTCCAACCCCATTTCTTTGTGTATCTCGTTTCCAAACACCGTCTCCGCCGGGATCTCAATATTTATCTCACCATATCAACATACTATCCAGGTGATAAGTGTCAGTGCGAATGCAAAGTAGACTGACGCGTTTATATACATAGCGTTGAAATGGAGATGCCGCATGACGAGCCTTGGCTTTCTAGGTAATCTTCCGTATTTCAGGGTAACGGGGACTTGGAGGACTTGTATATAGTCCCTCATGGACTTTATGTATTTTGTGAGATTGATTGAAAATGTATCGTTCAATGAAGGCATCGATGAGTGACTCCCATTTAAGCGCCTTGGCTCTCTTGATGATCTCAAATGCTGTTCACGTAATCCGGATTTAGGCTTGCTATCGAACCTACTTTGCTTAACACTCCCATATCGCCTCGAGAGATTCCCATTTTTATAGAAGATTCTCAAGGACCACATGAGAAATTATATCTGCCAAAGACTATGAAAAGCGCCCTACCATCGCGCACTGGGCTCAGAAAGTAAATTTGAAAGTGCGAAGATTACATAATGATTTTCTAGCGCGGTTTTGGGGCGTAGTAAACAACAGACTTCATATTATCGTGATCGTATGCTCATCACATAATATCGATGTCTGTCTAGGAGAGGACTAGAGTGGACTTACCTCAGTTCTCCATTCCGTGCTTCCATTCCCTGTCTGCCTAGCACCTCCGGGTCCATCTACCTTTTTCCCACTCCCTGACGCGTTCTACCTCGCCTTGACGTGCTTTCCATCGACCTGACGCGTTTTTGCTCGCCCTCGCTGTTAAAACTTCTCTTGGACGCCACGAGCTGATGACAAGCTCAATGAGCTAGGCCGCACGCGGTAAGCATCCGCACTTGTTCGTTATGAATCGTGTGCTCACCTTCGTTCCCGCTAGCTTTTCTCCCTGACGCGTTTTTCTTCCCCTCCATTGCTGGACCTCGCTCTCGGATGCCACCAACTGCCAACGAGTTCGACGACTCGGACTCAGCGCCAACGTTGCTTTCATCATACAAACTGCGTGTTCACTTTTAGTATTCCGGCACCATCTCATAGCGTCCATGATAACCTGCAACCCCCACCCCAACTAGCGCACCAACTGTGCCTTCCTATCTATTCTCTCCTCCGCTCACTATCCAGGGCATCGATGTGTACGGTGCATCGCTTCAACAAGCATACTGAGCGGGTGACAAAGACACGTTCACCCTCGCTCTGACGCGTTATCCATTCCCATTCCCTTGACGAGTCCACAGAGTCACTGCCCCACCTCGCTCACGGAAGCCGCAAGCTATTTTAGTGACGAGCTCGATGAGTAAGTTCCCACATCCACGTTCTCCTGTCAAATAAATTGCACACTCACCGCTATGGTTCCCGCACCATCTAACGGTGCCTGCAGTGACCGGCCTCCAGCACGCTATCCCTCCCCATTTCGTTCTCAGCTCCTCTGACTATGCAGCCCACTCAACATCGTGATGAATTTTTCCGAGCTCTCCGCGCGTCCGGCACGCACGCTGAGATGAAGATACACTGGGATACATTCGTAAGTATCAGTACGGGCAGAGATCCATGAAACTCACCTATTCGGCCAGTCCAGGCATGTGCATCCCAATACCGAGCGACGCATCCCGCATCAACGGCGGTAGGTGTCGCTGTGAAGAACAATACATACCACTGAAACAAAGCCTGCAATTGCTTTGGACCGCATGGGTGTGAACCGGGATTGGAGAGGAGCATCGGGGCTTGATAGCGGGTAAACAAACAAACGCAATACCACACTCCAACAGTACTCACCGTAGAACTACAGCATCCACACATTCCCAAGCCCCTATCCTTCTTTGACGAACGCTCGGACCATGACGTGCATTGCACTCGGCGTCAGGCTCTACTCGACAGCTGGAAGACGGTTAGCAACTGAATTGCTTCTGGTTGTCCCATCACACTGACCGTGTCTCTTCAGCTAGTCCAACGCATACGCATATACTGCGCTTTATTCACATTTTCCCGCCCCTATCTACGACCGCGACCACGATGTCCGGCATTTGATTCGCGGTCTTTATTACAGGTAGAGAGAGCAGTGTCGCATCTTGCACGAGACGGTAAGTATATACGTTCATTTTTATTGTCCCCCGCAACAGTCAGGCTCACCGTGTTCCTACAGCCTCGCATATGTTCCACCCACTTCACCTTTCCCTAAACTTTGATCTTGATCTCGACCTCCAGCGTTCGATTCGTACAGGACGAGGTAGTATCGCCGCACCTTGGAGGAGTCAATGACAGTGAGTACGCATCCCAGGCCCTTGTCATCGTCTCGCATGCTCACCTATGCGTTTATTTTTTCATCTCCTCCTCGTCCACCGCCCCTTGTGTTCACCACCAGGACCCTCAAATATTCATCTGTCAGCCTCCATCTCGACGCTGACGCCGTGGTTTCCTCTCGCATTTGAGGGCACCTGTGCTGTCACACCCGCCCGACCACAAACGCCCAGCACAACTTGCACACGGAAATGGCACTGCATTGCGGTAGCATCCGGGGAACTCTGTTTCTTTGAAACGTCGGTGAGCATACACGGACACCCGTCCGATACAAATAGGAACTGACCTTTTTTCTCCTTTCAGATTGACCCTCGATACCAGCTACGCAGTATCCACGAATCACAAGCACCAGTACGAGTTGGACAAGTGAAGGAAGGTGGGATTTGAGGGAGGGTGTCCTCTGGTTACGCTGCCCGCGAGTTTTTTTTTTTTTCTTGTTGATTTATGTGCTGCCCGCGAGTATTGACATTCACAAGATCGTCAAAGATGAAAACCGACCTGTGATACCGACCGTCGATGGCAGATACGAGTGTGCACGCATTATCCCACCGTCCACAAGCGCCCAATGTGTCTTGGACAAGAAAGGGAAGTCGGATTTTGAGAAAGTGTGCTGGGTACTGGGTGCTGGGAAGAATGGGGAGTATATGCTCTGGTCATGTACTCTGTAAGTATTGACATTCACAAGATCGTGGAATAACGAGAAGTGATCTGGTTCTATCCATCCTGCCTGCAGACCAACTCTGGACACCAACCCCGAATGTGCACATATTCCACAAGGACCCAGCCCGCCGTGGATATAGAAATTCTAATCATGCGCCGCTGTTTCGGTGAGCATAAACATTCACAAGACCGTGAAGATAAGAGCTTACCTATTTTCTCTCTGCAGACCAGCCCTCGATGACAAGAAACTCGGGTCTTGAGGGAGGGTACTGGCCAGAATGACACGCAGACGCTGACACTATGACATTCGTAAGATTGTTAACGATGAGCACTGACCTTTGTTCACCTGTAGTACTGGCACCCTCCCAGTAGACCGACGCTCAACGGCAACTACAAATCTCTACACGTTCCTCCCGACCCGTGATGACAGCCATAGCTGCCCACGTGGTGAATAAGTGCCAACAATTCAAGGAAGCTGAGTTTTTAGGAAGGATATTGGGTTCTGGGCGGCATAAGAGGCATTTTGTTGGGTATTGACGGTGAGTATAGACATTCGCAAGATTATCGAAGATGATAACTGACCCCCTCGACGTCATCCAAGTCACAGACCCTGACGGGCTACGAGCGTGCTACACACTGTGGCCATCGGTGAGTCAGTCCAGTAAGCACCCCCAACCGGCGTCCGTGTCGTTGTGAGTATGAAGTTGAGCAAGGTAGATAGATGTGTGGTGTACAAGCAAAGAGGCTGTACGCTGCCTGTCTTCAATTTCCGCACTTCATTATGTGCATACATCTTGTTTGAAGGCGTGCTGAGAGACTAGGACGTTGTAGGCAGCAAAATATAAGCTGGGGGACGGCGGCTTGGGGTCAGGAGGGACGAACGAGGGCGTCGAGAGCGACTGGGTAGCGGTCATAGCAGCAGGCAAAGTGGCTGGATAGCATTCGTAGAAGTAGGAAAAGGGGTGTTGAAAGGTCCGGCCTGTCACTTAAAATCAACCTGGACAAACAGAATTTGACTGCCAATGACCGTATTTGAACCTCGCAAGATTTGAGTATGACGCATTTTGGGCCATCTGCAAGCTGTCTAACAGTTTACAAAACAAGTTGGGCAAAAAATAAATAGACTGTGAATTGGCATATTTAAACCTGGCGAGCTTTGACTATGACGTTTTGTGGGCTGGTTATAAGACAGTCCGAGGCAGAGGGACCAGGGGCATCTTGAGCTTGCGCGCTAATCCATGGCATCAATTATTAGTTAATCAACGCAATTGCGCCGGACGGTCATGGCTTTTTCGCTTCCTCGACTTCCCTCACCTCGTGCCGGACATGCAACAGCAGCATGCCCGACACAATAAGCACCACCGCACTGAGCGTAGCATTTGTCTCTGACAAGACCATGGCTCTCCTGACCTTAGGCACTGTATATGCGGCTCATGCACACTCTCAAAATCCTAGAGATATGCCAGCATTAACTCAATTCTCCGACAACTCCCAGTTTACGGACAGGTCCATATGGAATATCGTCTGGAGCTGTTTCGCCACGATCTTCGCCTGCACATGGATCGCAGTTCACCAAAATATCCCAGCTCCGAACGAAAGCGCTATACGAGTCTTTGGTCGACGGCTGGCTATCATGTTCTATCTCCTCATCACGCCGGAATTGGTCATCATGTGGGCAGCGCGGCAGTCCCTGGCGGCCTCAGATATTGCGACACGGTACAGAGGTATGTGGTGTGTTTTATTTGTTTTGATACTCGTTTGACTGACGAATTGGACTCCGTTATAGCCAAGGGTTGGACAAAAACACAAGCATTCTTTCTCGCAATGGGAGGATTCTCCCTTTACCAGGATGGCGTTCTTCTACGCACACTTGAAGCGCGCGAAATGGAGAAACTAGAAGAGGAAGGAAAAGATCGAGTGGCCGACGATCACAGAAGCGGAAATCAAGGACAAAAGCAACGGCGATTTCTTCTCCAAAGGTGTTGTGGTCATGCAGACTACATGGTTCATCATCCAGTGTATCGTGAGGGGATCGAAGCGGATGGTCTTGACGGAGCTGGAGGTCGTCACTCTCGCTTTTGCGGCGCTTACGATGGTCATTTACGGCTTATGGTGGAACAAACCTCTTGACGTTCGAAGTTTCCGTCCCTGTTCACTTAAAAAAGGGATATTCAGCCGATCCCGATCGTAAACAGGAAGAGAAGAAGAGAGAAACTGCACCGCGTTCTGTGGCTGCAGTGGGCGAAGATGATGACGGCCTCCAGACTTCGTTGTTGGAGGCAGTTGAGCAGTCTGAAACACCAATCGCTGTCAATGTCAATATCGTAGCTCACCCTCAACCTTCGTTGTTGGAATCTAAAACACCAGTCGCTCTGAACGTCGATGTCGAAGCCCAACACACATCCGAACGGTCGCAATCGGGGTCACCCGAGGTTGTGCCAGATCCTGCAGGTAGCCATCCGTATGATAATCCCAGCCTATCTTTACCCCAGCAATTTTGGGTCTATCTAAGGGCAAAACGGGAAGAGCTTGGTCTTATTCGCAGTATAGTATATGTGTTCACAATTCGCCCAGGTATCATGTTATTCCGTCGCTTCAAAGATATGATGGTGTGTACCACTCTGGAGGGGAAGCGATATCGTGTACCAACGTTCTATGCCCCAACAGTCGACAAACAGGCCGAAGGGCTATGCTTCATGCTGTCATTCCTTGTGGCCACAGCATTTGGTGGGATTCACTGCATCGCTTGGTCATTCGAGTTTCCTACAGTAGTTGAGAAGTGGGCGTGGAGAGTATCAGCTGTCTTGGTATCTGGTCTCCCTTTTAGCATATGTTTTTCTCGCTGCTGGTGTACTTAATGGAAAGGAGCTACCGGGGCGGGAACTGGGACGGCAAAAAGTACAGCTCCGCTCTGGTAGAGTTTCTGGATAACGCTCTCACTGTGATTTTTTTTCTATCGACTGTGTTGTACATAGCTGCTCGTGGTGCCCTTCTGATTTTACCTCTCATAGGTCTTCGAGCTCTGCCTTCTGGAGCATACATCGATCTCAATTGGACCGCGTATCTTCCTCATATTTGAACATCTAATTTGCGTACATACCACACATTTCTTGACCGCTTTACTTTGGTTTTACAGTTGTATAGTTTAAGTCATAAATTATGACATGTATATCATCGATATATTTGCCGTTCTGCAGCGCATTATAAGCTACATGAGTCTCCGATTACACAGATTGAAGAAAACCGAGTTAATAATGAAGTTAAGGTGCCTGAGAACGCGGATGCACATGATATATTACGGTACTACACTCGAGCTGCGGCTCATGTCAAGGCTATCGTTGTTGAGTTCTTTGTCCCCTACCACACCTTTCAACAACTCTAGAACGGACATACGTATGCCTCGTTTTCAGTCGAACATGCAGGATGGTTCAAATACACCTGCAAAAAGCTATGTCATCCTGTGTATGACGGTCTGGACAAAATGCGGTACAGAGTGAGAAAGTATACGACCACTTTGACGAATATTCCAGTCGGTTTCAACCCAATCAACGAGTGTCACATCAAATCAATAGAGAGCTATGGAAAGGAATGGAATATGACAGGCTGTGAGGATCTTGTCTGTGTCATTAATTTCAAGGTCTAAGAACTGGGATACTGATAAGTCGAATAGGGAATCTGTGGACATGTTACCGGTTACTGGGAAGTGGATTCTAACCAAGGGGATGTACTTTTGGTGGAGTTACAGGAACGAGAAACACTCAACAGCTAGTAATTATGTCTTATGTCGACCTTCGCATTCAGGGATGTGTGGAGCCTGGTATTCGTGTGAGCCGCCTGCCCTTGCTCTACTTACACTTTGTCCTGATCAAATTTTCTACTGTATAGCGTCATGAGGCACCGTTGGAAAATCTGCACAATGGCGATAATTGGGAAGATATGTGTAGCACGACACCGGCCAATATCAACGGTGTAAAATATGATGGACCAACGTCATGTATTGTTTGGGTAAGAGAATACTGCATGTTCAACACCGGCACGATATCGACTTGAAAATTGTGCTCAGGGCAAGTATGGTAAATAGGGAACATGGCTGGTCAACGTCCATCGCTGCTGGTGATTTGACTGTTTTTTGAATGCGGTGGAACTGATACACTTCGTCCTGAATTTGGGTGTGCCGCACACAACTGTGAACACTATGCTATTTTTCTTTCTTCGATCTTGTTCTTTTGTACATATAAGTGGCAGAATCTACATAAATTGTACAGCTTACCCCAAATATACAACGGTTCGCTAGCGAATCATGTTTTCGAGGACCCTTGGACGACCAGGCGACTTGGTTACGAAGAATTCAAGACTTCCCTATCGATTCGGGTTATGGATTGGGTTAATCTTTGTGACCATGCGAGAGAGGACGTTAATTTTATTGTTGTTATTCTGTTGGATTGTGTCTCGGTTGTCGTTGTAGAGATAATAAAATCTATTTATAAATGTAAAAAAACAGGCTAGTTCAAACATTCCAACACCTTCTGGTTATATTGGCGCAGGTTAGCTCCCCCCCCCCCGAAGGGCAATGAGGGGCGTAACCGGTCTATCTACAGAGGCTAGAGTCCGTACCTAGCCTATACAGTATATGTATATCCTCGTACTCGCAGCGTGAACCCACACCAGACTCGATCCACCGTCCTACAAAAGTTGCAGGGTACGATACCGCAAACTCTGAGAAAATTTAACGGTCAATATACCATAAGAATAAATTGCGACAAGAACAAATACCTTCGTTGAAGTAACCCTAACCCTAAACACCGTACCCTCTACTCGAGTAGAAACAAACATATTCCCTTCTGTGTACAGTCAGCGTAACGCACCTAACAAAGTACACTGAAGGACTCACAAGACGCATTATTGCGTCAACGCGAGGTAGGTCCAAGTCGCGATTCGTGGGCGAGGATAAGATAAACCCTAGTTTGCGGGAAGGCGATAGGTCATGTCGGAGTAAGGGTGAGATAGCCCTTAAACCTCGGGTCGGGCGATTTGCTTGAAGACGGTATGTGGTGTCAAAGCAGGGGTATAGTGTCCTCTGACGGTTGTAGCCTCCACGGGTTGCGCGAAGCCGATATGTCATGTCGGCCTTTGGAAGGCCTGCGAACCATGCTTGCAGCTACACATTATGTGCAGATGGCGAATCGAGAAGGAGGGAGTTCGACGATAATGCAAGCCAACGACGTGAAGTATTGTTGCCAGCTAAATTACAGAACCACTATAGTAAGAGGCACCCGCTACAGTTTAAAAGAACACACATCGACCAATCATCTCCGATGGTATAATCAATTCCGAACTCTCTATTACTATTCGCCTTCCCGTCGATTTTTCCAATGCGATCTTCAACGCGTTGTAAAAATGCGGGTTCGCGGCAAATTTATATGTTGCTTCATAGGAAAGCCTTCTTCAAGAGTGAATCAAGAGTGCCATCTGCTCAACGAACCTGATGCCATCGTCGTGTCCATACCTTGTTTTCGATCGACTGGAATAGACATGCGTCCGCTAGGTTGTGTAAATGTGCCATTTGCGGGAAGTCGATACATGGCGTCGGAGCAGGCCGCAAAACCCTTGGTCCGACGGAAGTCCTGGAAGCGAAAGTCCTGTGTTTGCCCACAGCACATGTGACAAATATATCGGATCAAAGCGTCATAGATGCCGGTCAGTTATTCCAGACGACGACGACATGTTGTTATAAATCTTGAGCTCACTTTCGTTCCCGCTAGCTTTTCTCGCTCTCCCTGACGCGTTTTCCTTCCTTCTCATTGCTGGACATCGCTCTCGGAGCCCTACGAGTAAGTTCCAATGCTGCTTTCGTCATATGAACTGCGTGATCACTTCTAGTATTCCCGCACCATCTGACGGTGTCCGTAGTAACTCACAACCAGCACGCCAATTAGCGCATCAACTAGAGCACCTACTATGCCTATGCCTTCCCATCTATTCTCCCCTCCGCTCACTATCCAGTTCGTCAACATGTACGGTGTACTACTTCAACAGACATGCTGAGCGGATGACAAAGACGCGTCCGACCTCGCTCTGACGCGTGCTCCATAACCTTGACGAGTCTCGAGTCCAGCCCTACCCTCACTGCTGAACTTCGCTCACCGAAGCCGCAAGCTATTTTAGTGACGAGCTCAATGAGTAAGTTCCTACATTCACATTCTCCTGCCAAACACACTGCATGTTCATCTCTATTGTACTCGCACCATCTCACGGTGCCTGTAGTGACTGGCCACTAGCATGCTTTCCCCTCCCCATTTCCTCCTCTCTACTCAACATCCAGCCCATTAGACATTGTGATGAATATTTCAGAGCTCACCGCGCATCTGACACGTACGCTGAGCCGATGATACAGTGGGATACATTTGTAAATATCAATACAGGCAGAGATACGAGAAACACCCAGTCCAGGCATGTGCACCCCAACGGCGGTCGGTATTGCTGTGAAGAGCAACGCATAACACTGCAATAACGCCTGCAATTGCTTTGAACGACATTGTAAACGAAGGATGTGGATCGAGATTGGAGGTGAGCGTCGAGGGTTGACAGCGGGTAAGCGAACAAACCCAATACCGCACTCCAATAGTACTCACCATAGCTCTACAGCATCCACACATCGCCAAGCCCCTATCCTTCTTTGACCAATGCTCGGACCATGACACGCATTGCACTCGGCGTCAGACGGCTGGAAGACGGTTAGCAACTGTATTCATTCAGGTTGTCCCACCACACTGACCGTGTCTCTTCAGCTAGTACAACATATATACGCATACACTGCGCATCACTGACCTTTTGCCCGCCCCTATCTTCAACCTCTACCTCGCCCTCGACCCCTACCACGATCTCCGGCGTTCGATTCGCGGACCTTAGTACAGGTAGAGAAAGTAGCGTCGCACCTTGAACGAGCAAGCCGAGACGGTAAGCATATGCGTTCATCTCTGCTGTCCCGCCGCAACACTCAGGCCCACCTTGTCTCTACAGCTTCTCATATGTTCCACCCCATCACCTTTCCCTGCTTCGAGCTCGATCTCCGGTGTTCTATTCGTGCAGGAGGAGACACTAGCGTCGCAACTTCAAAGAGTCAATGACAGTAAGTATGCATGCCAGGCCCTTGTTATCGTCTCGCATACTCCCCTATGCGTTTATTTTTTCGTCTCATCTTCGTCCACCGCCCTTGTGTTCACCACCAGGACCTCTAACATCCATCGCCGAGCCCCCATCTTGGCGCTGACCTCGTGTTTCTCTCACACATTCGAGGGCACCTGTGCTGTCACACCCGCCCGACCACAAACGCCCAGCACGACTTGCTCATGAAAACGACATTGCATTGCTATATCACCCGTCGGACTCTGTTTCTTTGAAGCGTCGGTGAACACACATGCACACCCATCCTTTCCAAATAAGAACTGACCTTTTTTCTCCCTTCAGATTGACCCTCGATGCCCGCTACGCAGTACCCACGAATCACAAGTTCCCGGTACGAATTGGACAAGCGAGGGAAGGTGGGTTTTGAGCGAGGGTGTCGAGTGTTGTGCAGAAGGCCAGACATACGCCCTGGTTATGCTGTTACTGAGTATCGACATTGACATGACCATCGAAGATGATACCGACCGTCGACGGCAGATACAAGCGGGCACACATTCTCCCACCGTCCACAAGCGGCCAGGGTGTCTTGAACAAGACAGGAAAGTCAGGTGCTGGGCGCGGGGCGCGGGGCAGAATGAGAGGTATACATATGCTTTGGTTACGCTGTTCGTGGGTATCGACATTAACAAGACCGTCGACGGCAGATACGAGTATGCACACATTCTCCCACTGTTCACAAGCGGCCAGCGTGTCTTGAACGAGAAAGGAAAGTAGGATTTTGAGGGAGGGTACAGGGTGTGGGGCGCAGAGCAGAATGAGAGATATATGCTGCCGGCGTTCGTGTCGTTGTGTGCATAAAGTTGAGCATGGTAGATAGATATGTGGTGTACAAGAAAGAGGCTGTACGCTGCCTCTGTCTTCAATTTTCCGCACTTCATAGGGTGCATACATCTTGTTTGAAGGCGTGCTGAGAGAGTCGGGGTTGTAGGGTGGCAAAATATGAGCTGGGGGATGGCAGCTTGGGGTCGGACAGGACGAGCGAGCGCGTCGAGAGCGAATGGATAGTGGTCATAGCAGGAGAAAAAGCGACTGGATAGCGGTCGTACTAGTAGTATGCAAAGGGGTGTTGAAAGGCTTGGCCTATAGCTTAAAATTGATCTGGACAAAATAAATTAGACTGCTAATGACTATTTGCACCTCGCGAGATTTGACTATGCAGTATGACTCGTAGAAGTGAAGGAAGCCGAGTTTTGAGGAAGGGTATTTGGATTGCGAGATGGGAGGAATGTTTTGTATATTGTTGGTGAGTATCCACATACACTCGCCCATCGAAGATGAGAACTAACCTTTGTACTTTTATCCTTGTAGACCGACCCTCGACGCCAGCCAGGGCCCTGATAGGCTACGCGTGTACTACCCACTGTAGCCATTAATGAGCCAGCCCACTACGTATATCGACCCTCGACGAATGGAATCTTAAGTTCTAAGGAAGGCTGTTGGATTGGGAGATTGGAGGAATCCCTTTATATATTGTTGGTGAGTATCCACATACACTCACCCATCGAACATGAGAACTGACCTTTATTCTTCCTGTATCCCTCCAGACCGATCCTCTACGCTGTTAGGTCACGCGCATGCTACCCACTGTAGCCATTGATGAGCTGGCCCACTACACATACCGACCTGCGACGAATGTAATCTTGAGTCCTGAGGCAGGATATTTGGATTACGAGATGGAAGGAATCCTTCTATACATTGTTGGTGAGTATCCACGTACATTCGCCGATAAAATGAGAGAACTAACCTTTGTTCTTCCTTTATTCCTGCAGACCGACCCTCGACCCCGTCAGCCCACGCGCGTGCTACCTGCTTTAGCCATCGATGAGCCATCCCACTATGCATACCCGGTCGGTTTCCGTGTCGTTGTGCATGATGTTGAGGAAAGTAGATGAGGATAGGTGGTGTGCAATAAGAGATAGTTGTGCATGTTGTTGATAAAAGTAGATGGATAGGCGGTGTTCAATAAGAGAGGCTGTACGCTGCGGTGAGTGCCTCTGTCTCAAAAATTTCACCTATATTCTCACTTTACCAGCCGCATACACGTGGTTTGAAGATGTGGGAGACTCAGGGTTGTAGGGGCAAAATATGATCTTGGGGACGGCGGTTTGGGGGCGAGAAGGACGAGAAAGAACGACTGGAAGGACAAGCGAGTGCAACCAGAGCGAGACGGGATAGTGGTCATAGTAGTGGGCAAAGGAGTGTGGAAGGACCCGTCCTGACACTTGAAATCGACATGGAAAAATAAATTAGACTATCAATGACCATATTTGAGCCTCACAAGATTTGACTATGACGTGTCTTGGGTCATCTGCAAGCTGCCTGACAGCCTAGAAAACAAGTTGGGCAAAAAATTAATGGACTGTGAATTGATATATCTGAACCTGGCGAGCTTTGGCTATGACGTTTTCTGGGCTGGGTAAGACAGTCCCAGGCAGAGGGACCAGCGGGCATCCGTGAGCTTGCGCGCTAATCCAGGACATCAACCAATCAATCAATCAATCAACGCAATTCTCGCCTTCCCTCACCCTCGTGCCTGACATGCACCAGCAGCATGCTCAACACAATAAGCACGGTCCACCACCTCACTGAACGTAGGATTTGTCTCTGACGAGACCAGGCTCTCCTGACTTCAGGCACTGTTGGAGGCGTCCTAGAAGGGCTCGGGACTAACAGAAGTGAAACGACGTGGGGAGGCCGTGAGAACGAAAGGGAATGATGAATTGTGTATCTACGACAGCTGAAATGTTCCCGGTGGGTTGGAACTCCCGTCCGGCGCTACGCCAGCACTGCCACATTGTACTTTATATGCCGCTCACGCACTCTCATGATCCCAGAGATATGCCAGCATCAACTCAATTCTCCGACAACTCCCAAAGTGCGGACAGGTCGACATGGAATATAGTCTGGAGCTGCTTGGCCACGATCTTCGCCTGCACATGGATCGCAGTTCACCAAAACATCCCAGCTCCGAACGAAAGTGTTATCCGAGTCTTTGGTCGACGTCTAGCTATCATGTTCTATATGCTCATCGCGCCGGAATTGGTCGTCGTATGGGCAGCGCGGCAGTACCTGGCGGCCTCAGAAATGGCGAACCGGCACAAAGGTATGTGGTGCGTTTCTCTTTGTTTTGATACTCGTTTGACTGACGAATTGCACTTTGTTATAGCGAAGGGTTGGACAAAAACACAAGCATTCTTTTCATAATGGGAGGATTCTACTTGTACCAGAATCGCATTCCTCTATGCCCACTCGAATATGACGAAATGAAGAACCTAGAAGAGGACGGAAAGATCGAGTGGCCGACGATTACAGAAGCGGAAATCAAGGACAAAAGCAAAGGCGATTTCTTCGCGAAAGGCGTCGTGGTCATGCAGACTACATGGTTCATCATCCAATGCATCGTGAGGGGATCCAAGGGGATGGTGTTGACGGAGCTGGAGGTTGTCACCCTCGCTTTTGCAACGCTTACGATGATCATTTACGGCTTATGGTGGCACAAACCTCTTGACGTTCAAGTTCCTATCCCTGTTCATTTAAAAGAGGGACGTTCAGCCGATGAAAAGGGGAAGACTACATCGCCTTCTGTGATTGCAGTGAGTAAAGATGATGACAACCCCCAGACTTCGTTGTTGGAGGCAGTTGAGCGTCCTGAAACACCAATCTCTGTCAATGACGATGTCGTAACTCACCCTCAAAATTCGTTGTTGGGATCTAAAACACCAGCCGCTCTGGATGTCGACGTCGAAGCCCAAGACACATCCGAACGGTCGCAATCGGCACCGCCAAAGGTCATACCAGATCCATTTAGCTGTCCGTACCATGATCCCAACCTATCTATACCCCAGCAATTTCGCGTGTATCTAAGAAAACAACGGGAAAAGCGTGGCCTTATTCGCGGCGCCATATACGTGTTCACGATTCGCCCAGCCTTCATGTTCCTCAAACCCTTCATAGATATGTTGGACTGTGACGATTTCAATGGGGAGGAATATCGTGTACCAACGTTCTATGCCCCAAAAGCATGAACAATATGGTGGAAATCCTTGTGGCAATCCTTGTGGCCACAGTATTCGGAGGGATTGACTGCATCGCTTGGTCGTTCGAATTTCCTACAGTAATTGAGAAGTGGCTGTGGAGAGTATCAGCTGTCTTGGTATCCAGTCTCCCTCTCGGCATATTTTTTACCCCGCTGCTGGTGTACTTATTGCAAGAGACCGGTTGGGACCGGTACATTGTCTACATATTATATAGCTCCGCCCTGAGAGGGTTTATGCGCAAGGTTCTCGTCGTGATTGTGGCTCTATCGAGTTTGTTGTACATAGCTGCTCGTGGTGTCCTTCTTATTTTGCCTCTCATAAGTCTTCGAGCGCTGCCTGCTGGAGCATACATCGATCTCAATTGGACCTCGTATCTTCCCCATGTTTGAGCATCTAATCTGCACACTGCGTAATACACATTTCTTAACTGTTTTACTTTGGTTTTACTGTTGTATAGTTCCAAGTGTTTCAAATCACAAATTATCAAATGGATATCATCCATATATTTGCCATTCTGCGGCGCATTGTAAGCTACATGACTCTCCTGTTACACCAATTTAGGAAAGACGAGTTAATAACAAAGTTGAGGTGCCTGAGAACGAGGATATACGTAATCTATTACGGCACTGCAATCGAGCAGAGCCTCAAGTCCGGGCTATCGTTGTTGGGTTCTTGTCTCCTACCACGTCTTTCAACAACTCCAGAATGGACATACTTATGCCTCGTTATCAGCTGAACAGGAAGGATGGTTCAAATACCCGTGCAAATAGGTATATCATCTTGTGTATGACGGTCTGGACAAGGTGCGGTACAGAGTGAGAGAGTATACGACCACTTCGACGAATTTTCCACTCGGGTTCAACCCAATTAACGAGTGTCACATCAAATCAATAGAGAGCCATGGAAAGGAATGGAATATGACAGGCTGTGAGGATCTTGTCTGTGTCATTAATTTCAAGGTCTAAGAACTCGGATACTGATAAGTCGAAAAGGGAATCTGTGAACATGTTATCGATTACTGGGAAGTGGATTCTAAGCAAGGGGATGTACTCCTTGGTGGAGTTACTTAAAAGATAAGGTACGAGAAACACTGAACAGCTAGTAATTATGTCTTATGTCGACCTTCACGTTCAGGGATGTGTAGAGCGTGGTATTCGTGTAAGCCGCCTGCCCTTGCTTCACTTGCACTTTGTCCTGATCAAGTTTTCTACTCTATAGCATCATGAGGCACCGTTGAAAAATGTACACAATGGCGATAATTGGGAAGATATGTGTAGCACGACACCGGCCAATATCAACGGTGTAAACTACAATGGACCAACGTCATGTATTGATTGGGTAATAGAATACTGCATGTTCAACACCGGCACGATATCGACTAGAAAATTGTGCTCAGGGCAAGTATGATAAATGGGGAATATGGCTGGTCAACGTCCATCGCTGCTGGTGATTTGACTTTTTTATTGAATGCGGTGGAACTGATATGCTTCGTCCTGAATTTGGGTGTACCTCACACAACTGTGAACACTATGCTATTTTAATTTCTTCGATCTTGTTCTTTTGTACATATCAGTGGCAGAATCTACATAAATTGTACAGCTTACCCCAAATATATAACGGTTCGCTAGCAAATGATGTTTTCGAGGACCCTCGGACGACCAGGCGACTTGGTTACGAAGAATTCAAGACTTCCCTATCGATTCGGGTTATGGATTGGGTTAATCTTTGTGACCATGGGAGAGAGGATGTTAATTTTTTGTTGTTATTCTGTTGGATTGTGTCTCGGTTGTCGTTGTAGAGATAATAGAATCTATTTATAAATGTAAAAACAGCCTAGTTCAAACATTCCAACACCTTCTGATTATATTCGCGCAGAGATTAGCTCTCCCCACCCCCCACGAAGGGCAATGAAGAGCGTAACCGATCTATCTACAGAGGCTAGAGTCCGTACCTAGCCTATACAGTATATGTATATCCTCGTACTCGCAGCGTGAACCCACACCAAACTCGATCCACCGCTTTACAAAAGTTGCGCGGTACGATACCGCAAGCTCTGAGAGAACTTAACGGTCAATATACCAGAAGAATGAATTGCGACAAGAACAAATACCTTCGTTGAAGTAACCCTAACCCTAATACTGTACCCTCTGTAAACAAACATATTTCTTACTGTGTAGAGTCAGCGCGATGCATCTAACAAAGTAAACTGGAAAACTTACAATAATCATTACTGCGTGAATGCGACGTAGGCCTGAGTCGTGATTCGAGGGCAAGGACAGGGATATTCACGGCTCGTGAAAAGGCGATAGGTCGATCGGAGTAAGGGTGACATAAACATTAAACATCAGGTTGGACGATTTGCATTAAGGCGGTATGTGCCGTCAAAGTAGAGGTATATTGTCCTCTGACGGTTGTATGTTCCACGGGTTGCGGGAAGCTGATATGTCATGTCGTCCTTTGGATGGCCGGCAATGCATGCTTACGGGTATGCGTTGTGTGCAGATAGCGAATCGAGAAGGAGGGGTGGGCGTGAGTTCGACGAGATGGAGACCGAGGTCGTGAAGTATTGTTGTCAGCTAAATTAAAGAACCACGTTAGTAAGAGACATCCGATACAATTTAAAAGAACGCATGTCGACTAATCGTCTTCGAGGACATAATCCGTTCCAATGTGATCTTCAACGTGTCGTAAGAATATGCCGTTCGCGGGAAATCGATATGCTGCTTCCGAGTACAATCAAGAGCGCCATCCACCCAACGAACCCGATGCCATCGTCGTCTTCGTACCTCGTCTGCAATCCACTTGAATAGACGTGCGCCCGGCAGTTGTGTAAATGTGCCGTTCGCGGGAAATCGATACGCGGTGTCGGGGCAAGCCGCAAAACCCTTGGTCAAATAAACATGACGCGACATCCTTTGCGGACTAATCCAAGTGAATCCATTGCTTCGCAAAGACCACAGACGATGTGAGAATTTGCGATTCGCGCCAAGTAGGTACGTTGCGTCGAAGCAAAGCCTTCTTCAGCGTAGCTTTGCCCTCCATGATGAACAAAGAGCAAGGGCAGGGGCCGCCGCACTCACACTCCCACTCCCACCTGCACGGACCAAAGACGCGAAAAGTGAGACTGACGTTCAATCACTTGGATGATTTGCGTTGGCTTCATTAAGGCATGATTGCTATAGAATCAAGTTAGCAGAATAAACATGATATATGCGAATAAGATTTAAACACCTGCAACGTAAATACTTGATTCCCGGACATTGATACATCGTGTCTAGCCCTCATCCCCCTCCGACTTTAGCTGAAATAGCAATAATCCACCTCCCACATCGAGGTTTAGTGTGTTTCGATGGCCGCGAACTTGCTGAGACCATAAGGGCGTGATGATTGATGAGCAAAGGTGGGCGGCTTTAATAAGATTGGTCGGAATAGAACATGTATAAAGAGCAGAATCACATACCTATCATTCAAACGCCTCACCGTAGAAAACTCAGTTGCCGGATGTTCATATGTCGATACGTCGTGTCTAGCCTCATACTCCTCCGACTTTAGCTGAATCGCGATAGCCCACCTTCCAGTTCGAGCATTAATGTGTTTCGGTTGCAGTGAACTTGACGAGGCCATAGGCACATGGTGGTTGGGGAACGGAGGCGGGTAGCTTTAATAACATCAATCAGAATAGGACATTTATCAAGAATAGAATCACATACCTATGCTTCAAAATTCTCAAACACTGTGTATTGTACTTTCATCCATTCATTTCAAGCTGCAAAACCATGTCAGATGGCGCCCCTCAACTAAAGATCGAGTACTTGCCTTGAAAACATAGGAAACCCGTGCGGAGGACAAATAACACATTGAGCAAATACTAGTCATAAAATAAGAACGGAATGGAGAGACAGATAAAACGAAAACATACCAATGTTGGGTAACGGTTGGGCTGAGTGGTTTGAAAAGTAAGAAACGACAACAGTCCTGGAAACAAAATCCGATCTCAGTGCTTTGTTTGCCTACAGCACATATCACAAACATAGCAGATCAAAGCGTCATAGATGCCGGTCAGTCTTTCCAGACGACTCCGACATGTCGTTATGAATTGTGTGCTCACTTTCGTTCCCGCTAGCTTTTCTCCCTCTCCCTGACGCGTTTTCCTTCCCTCATTAATCATTGTTGAAACTCGCTCTCGGATGCCACCAACTGCCAACAAGCTCGACGACTCGGAGTAAGTGCCAACGCTGCTTTCGTTATACGAACCGCGTGCTCACTTTTAGTATTCCTGCACCATCTTACAGCGTCCGTAGTAACCTGCAACCCCACCCCAACTCGCACACCTACTATGCCTTCCCATCTATGCTCCCCGCCGCTCTCTATCCAGTCCATCGACATGTACGGTGCATCGCTTCAACAGACACGCTGAGCGGGCGACAAAGACGCGTTTTCCATAGCTTTGACGAGTCCACCCCTACTATCGCTGCTGGACCTCGCTCACGGAAGCCACAAGCTATTTTAGTGACAAGCTCGATGAGTAAGTTTCCACATTCATGTTCTCTTGTCAAACAAACTGCATGCTAACCTCTATTGTTCCCGTACCATCTCACAGTGCCTGTAGTGACCCGGCCTCCAGCACGCTATGCCTCCCCATTTCGTTCTCTCATCCTCTCACTATCCAGCCCATCCGACATCGTGATGAATGTGTCCGAGCTGGCCGCATGTGCGACACATGCTGAGATGATGGTACACTGGGATACATTCGTAAGTATCGATACAGGCAGAGATCCACGAAACTCACCTATTCATCCAGTCCAGGCATATGCATCCCAATAACGAGCGACAGTTCCCGCACTCAACGGCTGCCGGTGTTGCTGTGAAGAGCAACGCATCACACTGGAATAACGCCTGCGATTGCTTCAAACGGCATGGTAAAACGAGAGGAGTAGATCAGGATTGGAGGTGGGCATCTGGACTTGACAGCGGTCTTTGACGAACGCTCGGACTATGACGTGTATTGCACTCGGCGTCAGACAGCTGGAAGACGGTTAGCAACAGTATTCATTCTGGTTGTCCCACTACACTCACCGTGTCTCCCTAGCTAGTACAACACATGCATACACTGCGCCATTCACCTTTCCCCTGTCCCTATCTACGAACTCGACCTCGACCACGACCACGATTTCCGGCATTCGATTCATGGTCTATAGTACAGGTAGAGCAAGTAGCGCCGCACTTTGCACAAGCAAATCCGAGACGGTAAGCATGCGCATTCATTTCTGATGTCCCGCTGCAACACTCAGGCTCACCTTGTTTCTACAGCTTTACATGTGTTCCAACCCTGTTACCTTTCCCCACCTCAACCTCGACCTCGACCTCCGGCGTCTGATTGGTACAGGAAGAGACACTAGCGTCTCACGTTCAAAGAGTCAATGGCAGTGAGTACGCGTGCCAGGCCCATGTCATCATCTCGCATGCTCACATGTGCGCTTATTTTTTCATCTCATTTTCGTCCACCGTCCCTTGTGTTCACCGCTAGGATCTCAAACATCTATCTATAAGCCCCCATCTCGTGCCCATCTCGATGGTGATGCTGCCGTTTCTCTCACACATTCAAGGGAGCCTGTGCTGTCACCCCCCCCCCCGACCACACCCGCCCAGGGTGACTTGCACACAGAAACAACATTGCATTGTGTTAGCATCCGGCACACTCTGTTTCTTTGGAGTTTCAGTGAGCATACATACATGCACACCCGTCCATCAAAAATAGGAATTGTCCTTTTGTCTCCCTTCAGATCGACCCTCGATGCCCGCTACGTAGTATCCGAGGATGTCGGGTGTTGCGTGTTGCGTGTGGCACAGAAGGGCAGGCACACGCTCTGGTTACGCTGTCCGTGTATGACATTATTTTCTGGAAAAATTCGAAGATTCTATGTAATATCAAGTACACCTTATAACTCTATGTACTCCTTAGTCTTGGGACGAAGTACTGCTGAACGTAAGTCGTACAACTTACAACGTACTCGGATCTGCGGCATCCGATGGCCGTCTGTCGCATTTTAAATATCAATAACATAAGCTTGTTGCCTACTCTGCCAGGCTCATTTCCGCATTTCATACCATGCAAGTACGCTTAAATATCTTGGGACTGCTTTGAGATACATTTATTTTACTTGTAATCTCTTTTAAACATTTTTATTAGGTGTATCCGTAACCACGAATAGCTTAATACAAATTGGACTGAACACAACCAAAACACAACAGTATATTAGACTAAGTGAACAAGTCTTTCTTTGATGACTCCCAAAAATTTCAGTGAAATTAATAAGAGTAAAACCAATTTATACATGAACAGGTACCGATAAAACTCTAGAAATTCCACTCTTTGAACAGAGCCACCGTTCGGCGGACAAAGTTTAGGCTCCGTTAATGCCTCTAATCCGGCTGTTCTTGGCAACCATTTGGTGTGTAAGTAAGTGCAGGGCTCTCGCCCGTAATACATACCAAACAGAGTACGCAGTACAGCATAGTATGTATGGAAAAATAGTACTGTATTGCTTTTATCTGTAAGTAGTACAACAGAAAACCCGGAAATCAAGTACGCCCAGAGCATTGAGAGTAGCTCTTGAGTACATACTAAATCTCACGGCATACAACCTTCGAAATTTTTCCAGAAAATAATGTCATAGTCCGTGAGTATCGACATTCGCAAGACCGTCGAAGATGAAAACTGACCTGTGATACCGACCGTCACGGCAGATACGAGTGCGCACGCATTCTCGCACCGTCCTCAAGCGCCCAGTGTGTCTTCAACAAGAAAGGGAAGTCGGGTTTTGAGGGAGGGTGCCTGGACTCTGGGCATAATGAGAGGTATATGCTCTGGTCATGTTCTCCGTGAGCATTGACATTCACAAGATTGTGGAATAATGAGAACTGACCTGTTTCTATCCATCCTCCTTGCAGACCGACTTCGGACACCAACCTCGAATGCACACATATTCCATAAACGCCCAGCCTGGCTTGGATGTAGAAATTCGAACCATGCGCCGCTGTTTCGGTGAGCATAAAATTTCACAAGACCGTGAAGATAAGAGTTGACCTATTTTTACCCTGTAGATGAGCCCTCGACGACGAGAAACTCGGGTTTTGAGGGGAGCGTATAGGGTATTGATATTGCAGAGTGAGAGCCATACGCTATGATTGTGGTGTCGGTGAGCATATACATTCGCAAAATGGTTGAGCACGAGCACCAACCTTTGTTCACCTATAGTACTGGCACCCTCCCAGTCTACCGACGCTCAACGGCAGCTACAAATTCCCACACGTTCCTCCCAACTCGTGATGTTATCCACTCCTGCCCACGCAGTAAACAAGCGCCAACAAGTAAAGGAAGCCGAGTTTTGAGGAAGGATATTGGGTTCTGAGCGGCATCGAAAGCATCTTGTCTTGTTGGGCATTGTCAGTGAGTATAGACATTCGCAAGACTGTCAAAGGTGATAACCAAACCCCTCGACAGCATCCAATCACAGACCCTGACAGGCTACGCGCGTGCTATGCACTGTAGCCATCGATGAGCCAAACCATTACCCATCCCCAGCAGGCGTCCATGCCGTGTGCACAGATTTGAACAAGGTAGATAAATATGTGGTGTACAAGCCAAGAGGCTGTACGCTGCCTGTCTTCAATTTCCCGCACGTGCATACATCTTGTTTGAAGGCGTGCTGAGAGACTAGAGCGTTGTAGGCAGCAAAATATAAGCCAGGGGACGGCGGCTTGGGGTCAGGAGGGACGAGCGAGGGTGTCGAGAGCGACTGGATAGCGGTCATAGCAGCAGGCAAAGCGGCTGGATAGCGGTCGTAGTAGTAGGCAACGGGGTGTTGAAAGGTCCGGCCTGTCGCTTAAAATCAACCTGGACAAACAGAATTTGACTGCCAATGACCATATTTGAACCTCGCAAGATTTGAGTATGACGCATTTTGGGCCATCTGCAAGCTGTCTAATAGTCTACAAAACAAGTTGGGCAAAAATAAATAGACTGAATTGTCATATTTGAACCTGGCGAGCTTTGACTATGACGTGTTGTGGTTAAGAGGCATCCGTGAGCTTGCAGGCTAATCCATTGTAGCGGTCTGGTTTTCCCGCTACCATATAAGTCCAAGGCCGCCCCAGGAAACATGTACTGAAGTACCGGGTGTGACGATCTGAAAGTTGTAACGTCGAAGCTGACTTGGTTCAGACTTATCTCGGGACAGATAGTCCAACGGTTGTGCCGTGTGCAATTCCGGTATGTTCCATTTTAGGCAGAAACGTTACATCCATGGCATCAATTAATTAATTTATCAACGCAATTGCGCTGGATGGTCATGGCTTTTTCGCTTCCTCGCCTTCCCTCATCCTCGTGCCCAACATGCACCAGCAGCAAGTTCAACACAATAAAAACCACCTCACTGAGCGTAAGATTCTTCTCTGATAAGACCATGGCTCTCCTGACCTTGGGCACTGTATATGCCGCTCATGCACACTCTCATTATCCTAGAGATATGCTAGTATCAGCTCAATTCTCCGACGACTCCCAGTTTACGCACAGGTCGACATGGAATATCGCCTTGAGCTGCTTGGCCACCATCTTCGCCTGCACATGGACTGCAGTTCACCCAAACATCCCAGCTCCGAACGACAGCGTTATCCGAGTCTTTGGTCGACGGCTGTCTATCATGTTCTATATGCTCATCGCGCCGGAATTGGTCATCATATGGGCAGTGCGGCAGCACATGGCTGCCTCAGATATTGCGAAAAGTACAAAGGTATGTGATGCGTTTCTCTTTGGTTTGATACCCATTTGACTGACGAACTGGATTCCGTTATAGCGAAGGGTTGGACAAAAACCCATGCATTCTTTCTCATAATGGGAGGATTCTACTTGTACGAGGATGGCATTCCTCTACACCCACTGAACGGTTACAATATGGAGAAGCTAGAAAGGAAGGAAAGATCGAGTGGCCGACGATTACAGAAGCAGAAATCAAGGACAGAAGCAAGGGCGATTTCTTCTCGAAAGGCGTCGCGGTCATGCAGACTACATGGTTCATCATCCAGTGCATCGCGAGGGGATCCAAGGGGATGGTGTTGACGGAGCTGGAGGTTGTCACCCTCGCTTTTGCAACGCTTACGATGATCATTTACGGCTTATGGTGGCACAAACCTCTTGACGTTCGAGTTTCTGCCCCTGTTCATTTAAAGAGGAGCGTTCAACCGAAGAAAGAGGAAGACTACATCGTCTTCTGTGGTTTCCAGTGGGTGAAGACGATGACAGCCTCCAGACTTCGTTGTTGGAGGAAGTTGAGCGGCCTGAAACACCAATCGCTGTCAATGGCGATGTCGTAACTCACCCTCAAACTTCGTTGTTGGGATCTAAAACACCAGTCGGTCTGGATGTCGACGTCGAAGCCCAAGACGCATCCGAACAGTCGCAATCGGCACCGCCAAAGGTCATGCAGGATCCATTTAGCGGTCCGTACCATGATCCCAACCTATCTATACCCCAGCAATTTCGCGTGTATCTGAGGAAACAACGGAAAGCGTGGCCCTATTCGCGGCGTCATATACGTGTTCACGATTCGCCCAGCCATCATGTTCCTTAAACCCTTCATGCATATGTTGGTCTGTGAAAAGTTCATGGAGAAGGAATGTCGTGTACCAACGTTCTATGCCCCAGCAGAAATGGACGGTCTGGTGGCAATCCTTGTGGCAATCCCTGTGGCCACAGTATTTGGAGGGATTCACTGGATCGCTTGGTCGTTCGAGTTTCCTACAGTAATTGAGAAGTGGCTGTGGAGAGTATCAGCTGTCTTGGTATCCAGTCTCCCTCTCTGCATGTGTCTTTTGCTGCAGCTGGTTACTTATGGGAAAAGACTGTTTTGAACAAGTACATTGAATATAGCTACGCCATAAAAAGGTTTATGCGCAAGGTTCTCGACGTGATTGCAGTTCTATTGAGTTTGTTGTACATAGCTGCTCGTGGTGTCCTTCTTATTTTGCCTCTCATAGGTCTTCGAGCGCTGCCTGCTGGAGCATACATCGATCTCAATTGGACCGCGTATCTTCCTCATATTTGAACATCTAATCTGCGTACATACCACACATTTCTTGACCGTTTTACTTTGGTTTTACAGTTGTATAGTTCAAATTATAAATTATGAAATGTATATCATCCATATATTTGCCGTTTTGCAGCGCATTATAAGCTACATGAGTCTCCGATTACACAGATTGAAGAAAAACGAGTTAATAAAGAAGTTAAGGTGCCTGAGAACGCGGATGCACATGATATATTACGGTACTACACTCGAGCTGCGGCTCATGTCAAGGCTATCATTGTTGAGTTCTTTGTCCCCTACCACACCTTTCAACAACTCTAGAACGGGCATGCTTATGCCTCGTTTTCAGTCGAACATGCAGGATGGTTCAAATACACGTGCAAACAGGTATTTCATCCCGTGTACGACAGTTTGGACAAAGTGCGGTATGGAGTGAGAGTGAGAAAGTATACGGCCACTTTGATAAATGTTCCACTCGGTTGCAACCCAATCAACGAGTGTGACATCAAACCAATTGAGATCCATGGAAAGGAATGGGGTACGACTAGCTGCGAGGATCTTATCTGTGCCATTAATTTCAAGGTCTAAGAACTGGGATAGTGATAAGTCAAATAGGGAATCTGGACACGTTACCGGTTACTGGAAAGTGGATTCTAACCAAGGGGATGTACTTCTTGGTGGAGTTACTTAAAAGATAAGGTACGAGAAACACTGAACAGCTAGTAATGATGTCTTATGTTGACCTTCACGTTCAGGGATGTGTAGAGCCTGGTATTCGTGTAAGCTGCCTGCCCTTGCTCTACTTACACTTTGTCCTGATGAAATCTTGTACTGTATAGCGTCATGAGGCACCGTTGGAAAATCTACACAATGGCGATAATTAGGAAGATATGTGTAGCACGACACCGGCCAATATCAACGGTGTAAACTACAATGGACCAACGTCATGTACTGATTGGGTAATAGAATACGGCATGTTCAACACCAGCACGATATTGACTTGAAAATTGTGCTCAGGGCAAGTATGGTAAATAGGGAACATGGCTGATCAACGACCATCGCTGCTGGTGATCTGACTGTTTTGTTGAATGCCGTGGAACTGATACACTTCGTTCTGAATTTGGGTGTACCTCATACAACCGTGAACACTATGCTATTTTACTTTCTTCGATCTTGTTCTTTTGTACATATCAGTGGCAAAATCTACATAAATTGTACAGCTTACCCCAAATATGCAACGATTCGCTAGCGAATCATGTTTTCGAGACCCTCGGACGAGCAGGCAACTTAGTTACGAAGAATTCAAGACCCTCCCCTATCGATTCGGGTTACGGATTGGGTTAATCTTTGTGACCATGAGAGAGAGCATGTTAATTTTTGTGTTGTTATTCTGTTGAATTGCATCTCGGTTGTCGTTGTAGAGATAATAAAAAATTTATTTATAAATGTACAAAAAACATCCTAGTTCAAACATTCCAACACCTTCTGGTTATATGTGCGCAGAGGTTAGCTCCTCCCACCCCGCCACGAAGGGCAGTGAGGGGCGTAGCCGATCTATCCACAGAGGCTAGAGTCCGCACCTAGCCCATACAGTATATGTATATCCTCCTACTCGCAACGTGAACCCACACCAAACTCGATCCACCGCCCTACAAAGTTGCAGGGTACGATACCGCAAGCTCTGAGAGAACTTAATGGTCAATATACCAGAAGAATGAATTGCGACCAGAACAAATACCTTCGTTGATACAACCCTAACCCTAAACACTGTACCCTCTGTAAACAAACATATTCTCTACTGTGTAGAGTCAGCACGATGCAGTTAACGAAGTAAACTGGAAGACTTACAAGAAACATTACTGCGTGAATGCGACGTAGGCCCAAGTCGTGATTCGAGGGCAAGGACAGGGATATTCACGGTTTGTGGGAAGACGATAGGTCGCATCGGAGTAAGGGTGAGATAAACATTAAACATCAGGTTGGACGATTTGCATTAAGGCGGTATGTGCCGCCAAAGTAGAGGTGTATTGTCCTCTAGCAATTGTATGTTCCACGGGTTGCGGGAAGCTGATATGTCATGTCGGCCTTTGGATGGCCGGCAATGCATGCTGCGTTGTGTGCAGATAGCGAATCGAGATGGAAGGGTGGGCGTGAGTTCGACGAGATGGAGACCAAGGCCGTGAAGTATTGTTGTCAGCTAAATTAAAGAACCGCGTTAGTAAGAGACATCTGATACAATTTAAAAGAACGCACGTCGACTAATCATCTTCGAGGACATAATCTGTTCCAATGCGATCTTCAACGTGTCGTAAGAATGTGCCGTTCGCGGGAAATAGATATGTTGCTTCGGGGAAAGCATTCTCGAGCGAATCAAGAATGCCGTCCACCCAATAAATTTGATGCGATCATCATCTCCATACCTCATCTGCAGTCCACTTGAATAGAGGTGCGCCCGGCAAGTTAAATGTGCCATTTGCGGGAAATCGATACGTGGCGTCAGAGCAAGCTGCAAAACCTTTGGTCGAATAAACACGATGCTACGTCGTTTGCAGACTAGTCGAGGTGAACCCAGCACTTTGCTAAGACCAGAACCAATGTGAGAGTTCACGTTTGGCGCCAAGTCGATACATTATGTCCGAGAGAAGCCTGCTTCAGCATAGCCTTGCATTCATGATAAACACGGCGAGAGGGTCAGGGACAGCCGCATGCGCATGGACCGCAGACGCAATAAATGAGGCCGCCGTTCGTTTGATTCAAATGTAATTACTACACATTGCAGGTCAAAAGAATGAACGCGATAGATATAAAAAAAGCTACACACTTGCACCATAATACGCTCAATTCCCGGACGTCTATACATCCTGTCTAGCCTCATTCCCCTCCTATCTCAGCTGAAATCACGATAATCCGCCTCCCAGTTCGAGATGTAATGTGTTTCAAAGGCCGTGAACTTGCTGAGGCCATACAGACGTGGTAATTGGTGAGTGAAGGCAGGTAGCTTCAATAAGATCTGTGAGAATAGAACGTGTATCAAGAATAAAATCACATACCCATCATTCAAACGTCTCATCGTAAAATGCTCGGTTGCCGGACGTCGATGCGTCGTGTCTAGCCCTCATCCTGCTCCGACTTTAGCTGAAATCATGATAATCCACCTCCAAGTTCGAGGTTTAGTGTATTTCAATGGCCGCGAATTTGCCGAGGCTATAAGGACGTAGTGATTGGTGAGCAAAGTCGGGTAGCTACAGCTAACTGCAAAATGGTAGGCCGTTTCCATTTCTTTGATGTCCGCCCCTGTTTGGCAAAAGCCTTGTCAAAACAACCGGATTTGGACGTTGCGCCTTTGAGTCATGACCGCCGCCGCCTCGTCGAGTGAACGTCGACTCGGAGTCCTAGTTCTTGCACTCTTTTCAAAACTCCTACTACGTTACTAATAAATCATGTCTAACTTTCGGTACATATCAGAGGAGCAGAAGAGGCTCGTTATAACAATGTTTGTCAGAGGAATGAAGACAAGGAATATTGCTCTTGCCACAGGAATCAGTCCTCGATGCATCCGAAGATTTATAGGCCTGTGGAAGACTACTGGGACAGTGTTGAAGCAAAATTTAGGTGTAGAGAAGGGCAGACCTCGTGTGTTGACATCATTGGATGTCTTGGTATGTTCTAACACCATTTTTTGCGGATGGCATGCTGACCGGTGCAAACTGTTACCCAGTATCTCGAATGTCTTATTGAGCAAAGGCCTGATATCTTGGTATCGGAGCTACAGAATGCGTTATCTGCTGCCTACAATGTTGAGGTGGATGCAACCACAATTACACGTACTCTACACAAACGTGGATTAACCAAGAAGAAAGTAAGCAATAATAGATGCGCTATTGAATTTTGAACTTTGTGTAACCAAAGACTGTAAAGATTACACGACCTGCCCGAGAGCGAAATGAAGAGCAGAGATCACAGTATCAGATTGATATTGGGGAAAACTACCCACCAGAAACTCTCGTTTTCTTGGACGAGTCTGCCTGCAATAGAATGACCGTCGGCGGAGCATGGGATGGGCACCACTGGGTAAACGTGCAAGGCGCCATGATTACTTTGTTCGAGGTCAACGATACTCAATTTTCCTGCAATCTCGCTCAACGGAATTCTCCACATTGACATTCTCACAACGTCGTGGACAGCGGATGAGTTTCGCTTGTATGTTGAGGTATTGCTGGACCAAATGAATCCGTACCCTCAGCAAAATTCTGTTCTTGTTCTTGACAATGCCAGCGCACACCATTTTGATGACCTACGTGCACTGATTGAAGGTCGAGGCATGCGTCTTCGCTATCTACCTCCTTACTCACCTGACTTCAACCCCATCGAAGAGGGCTTCTCTGGAATAAAAGCATGGCTTCGCTGAAATAATGACTACGTACTTTGGGAACTGACAGGTGAAGAAAGCTGTGACCCATATGCGATACTTTGGGAAGCAGTTTTTAATTCGATAACACCAAAAACATTGCTGGATGGTACAGAGACTGCGGGTATGTACAATAAAGAAAGAGATATAATACTACATAGCACCTACTATATTTCAACACTTTGTTCTTTTTGATAGAGGCGGGCCTTCTTCCTCTCCTTTTCTTTGCCCAAAATAACCTTTTCAACCCCTTTCACCAACGGTTGAGCTGCTCCTTCAGGGATTCCTAGTGCAACTAAGTAGTCCTTCTCAAGCTCCAAAATGGTCTCTGCATAGACAATCTTCTGATGATTGAGAAGAGGCAAATATTGTGGTAGATCGAGTTGAGGGTACTTTCAGTTGAGATCTTGTAGAACATCAGCCAGAGGAAGTGACTCTTCATCGCTGTCACTTGTATCGACCAAGAAAGTAGAATGGGTGTGTTTCATGCCCGGTCCAGTGGAGTCACCAGAGATAATGTTGTGACAGCTTGACTCCCCAAGAGGTGCATTATTGATATGAACATGTATGGGTGGGACATTAGACTTGGAATTGACAGGACGTATCCGGTTGGCCTTTTGGACAAGGTTGTCGAAAGAATGACAATGTGGTGGATGAACACAGTCTGCATCGGCATCATTATCATGCTTGCCAATAATTTTTAAAAAATTCACAGTGATATACACATAAGAACTCACTATTTTCCGTGCCCATAGAGTAATTTCTTCAAGGCCAAGAGCTACATGCTCTGTCGGATTCTCAGGGCTCACATAGCACCATCTATTTGGTCCACTGTGATGTGCACATTGCAGCTTTTCCTTGACGACACGGAGCTCAGCACTGTATGCAGAGTCTGTGGATCGACTGCCATTAATTTTCTTCTTTGGAGCTTGAGGCATTGCGGGATTCTGAAACAAATGAGTGATATATAATAGAAATAGAATAAGCCTGACATACCAAGTGGACAACCTCCATAACAATTTCCTTCCTCCTACATGGGTTGTTCTGGATGCTGAGAATGGTTTTGAATGCATTATCAATGTCAGAGTTGGTGTCAAATTGATGGGATGCAGCACGCTTTCTTCCTCATCACTAGTCTTCCAACCTAGCTGAGCAGTTGCGGGATCCAGATTCATTGAAGCTATAATACGGTCACAAAATCACGGCAGGAATATCAACCTGGAACTCAATGTCTCTGGTGACCTTGTCATTGCCAGGAAAGGGTACAACAATGCCACAGCGGCCTTGAGAATAAAATTTGTCAGTAGGAAATATGAAGAATATATTCAAAAATACCTATTGCTTCCATGCCCTGAGTAGCCTGCGGTGTTCTAGGCAGTGGATCAATATTTTTGTCTTCATCATCCAACCCAGCTGCTTGATTGTTGAGCATGTGATTGGCAACTACAGCAATATTTTGAGGGCGATGGCATAGGGCTACACCAAGGAGAAATCCGCCACTCCCGCACTATTTTGCAGGGCCTGGGGTACATCAGAAAAAGAAAACTGCCCAGTAGAATGTCACTTAAGCTATGTAGCACTGGTAGAATTTTGCTTTTGCAGTAGCTCCAGTAGCTCCAGTAGCACTCAGTAGTTCTGGTGCACATCTATATAGAGCCCAGTAGCTCTGGCACAGATCTACTGGATGCTCAGTAGCCCACACTCTGATCTCCAGTAGCTCCAGTAGCACTCAGTAGTCCTGATGCACATCTACATAGAGCCTAGTAGCTCTGGCACAGGTCTACTGAGAACTCAGTAGCTCACACTCTGAGCTACATAGCTCCTGTAGCTCTATGTAGACTCTAGTCAATGCTACCAACACCATATAGCTCATAGTCTACTACCAGTACACAGTATTTCCACATGTTATATATGCTACATAAATTATGCAATAAAAATTTCAGCTTAGTAGGGCATAGTGATAATTTTTTACTTTCAATTAAATCTTAAATGAGAGCAAGAAATATATGGGTTTGAAAATTTATAGATACAATGAAAAAAAATGCAGTCATAATGAAAATATATATACTGTGGCACAATGGGGTGAGACAGAAACAAATATAATGATATTGAATCATTTTTAAGTGAAAGTCCTCATGTGTTATGCACAGGCTCTGTCAACAAGAATGGAAGACAGCATTCTGTGTATAATTGACAGATAATGAACTCCTCTGCCTTATTGAATACATTTTTCTTCAACTTCTGTAAGAGGAGTTAACTGCAAAGCTTTGATTTCCACCCCTCTGCTGTCAGAGATTGGAAAACCTCTTACAAATATGCTCAATATGCTTTATGAACCATTCTTTACTGTGCTCAGTCCACTTAATTCATGAGCAGCCATTGTCTATAGAGGCCTACACAGCAGGCAGAGAACTATGATTTAAGGCACACCTGAGAAAGTGGTCTGAAAAAAAGTTAGTTACAAACTATAAAATATAACCATAGTAAATTACTGGCCACTTTGAAGGAGGTCTTTACACTGCCCCACATGTACCAAGCAGAAAACATGCTGACCTAATATTCACATAATGATTTAATTGCAGACACATTACCTTCAATTTTCTGATTATTTTGATATATGATATATGGATATAGCTTGAGAGCAAGTGCCAGAATATATTATTGGTGTTGAAAAAAGGGTATATAATTCATTAAATGTGGTAGATAGTACAAGCAATGATGGTGTATTTGGTAGAGCATGTGTAGAATTATTATATATAAAGCTTTTGGTTCAATTCCTGTTGAGTGTATTTTATCATTCCACATTTATTACAAATATCATGTGACTTTAATGCATTAGCATTTTCTTGTGAACTGAGTAACTTGGAAAATTTGTAATAAACTAACAACCAGCACTTGTGGGATGTAAAATACTGCAAATATATATAGACACAAGTGGAAGATATATAGCCACCAACAGTATTTTGGTAGTTATGTGTGATGGCCACCAGAACTGTATAGTGATATATGACAATTACTGGGGCTATGTAGTCACACACAGAATCTACTGGTGCTACTGGAACTACAGTAGCTGTCACATGTGACTACCAGGTGCTACAGCAAAGGGTGATGTGCAATCCAGCTACCAGTTCTACTGGGGCTACATAGCACTACTGCAGGTATATTTTTTCCTGATGTAGTGGTAATAAGGATTTTGGTAATTTGGATTAGACATAGCAAGGGTGGACTGACACAAGCAGCACTATGCACTCAGCCTTATATACCATCATGAACTCAGGTTTGATGCTCCTGTCTTTCAGTGAGGAGGATAATCAGCACAATACAATCAACAACAAAAGCTTAAAACTGTTGATTTGACATAGGATTAATGTAAAGTGTCATTGTCGATGTCTGCAGTAGATTCTACTTAGTCATGGGCGCGGGTCAGTACTTGTTACCAAATCTGGCTATTTGGACAAGGCTCTTGCCAAAGAGAGGCAGACATCAAAAAATGGAAATGGCCTACCATTTTGCAGTTAGCTGTAAACTTCAGAATAACAGACTCACAAGGGTGTGATTTTACTCTGTAGCACATGTACAGTCACAGACAATCAAACTCAACAATTGAGTGATCTCAGCTGCCAAACAAATTTTCAGAAATCAGATTTCAGATTCTTGTTCAGTTCATCAAAATACGTCAAAAAACACACCTCCAATGTTTTTCCCACAAGCCATTTAGATCAGCCAAATTTTTGACCAAAACCAATAACATTTTATGTACCCAAGTTGGGTTGATAATGACATCCAATTGCTAGATGTCAGCCTCCCACCCATCATGGTTAGCTGATTGCTCATTGAAGTCAGCCTGGATCACAGAGTGGACATGGGAAGCTGTCTTTAATTGACTGCAAAGGCTGGTAATGTTTCTCTTTGCCTTCTTCTTTGCCCTACAATAAGTAATCAGTGATTTGTAGCTTAGACGGTAGGATTTTGGATTTATTTTTAGAAAGGAACAGCTCAATATAATCTTACCAAACTTTGGTATCATCCCGCTCTTCAAAAAGAATGTGATTCCGCTATTTTTCAAGATTTTACCAATTTTTTAAAAGGTCCAGTCAGTATTTTAGGGTATACATTCCTTAATTGGTAATTTAAAGGGAACAGCTTGATAGGATGAGCTGAAAGTTGGTCGGAAGCTCCTTAAATGGGATTCTACCAATTCCAATTGTTTTCGGGGCCACCAATAAAAGTTCATTTTTCTTGTCAAGTTTGATTGTCCACGACTGTACATATTTCAACAGGAACCAGCTTGAGTGAGCTCCTGCCACTTCAACTATGTTCTAGCTCAACCAATAACTTGTGACCCAGTTATTTCAAGGGTCATACGAGAACGTAGAGCAATAGTGTGGAACAAAGATATCATATCAGTTACTGACAGGTAGTGTGGATGGCAATACTCCAGGAGTATTACCATTTGCCAGCAGGGCGATATCTCTGGCATGGGAAAGTGGTGATTCTTAGCAATTGGCGATGCCCATTCTTACGTAAATCTCAAGGTTTCAAGGTAGTCTTTGTTGCTTTTGAGCGTAGCTAAGTAGAAGCAAAACAAAAATTGTTGAATAAATAAGTTTATGCTACATAGCCAGTATGCTGTTCGAACAGTACAGGCATTATAATTTTCAACGGCGGGTTTTCTAATTGATCTCGTTGCCTTTTTGAAGTACTAGAGAATAAAGTTGTTTGTTAAGTGCCACAGCCATCAAAAGACGGCATGTCGGCTGGCAGCGTATCAAGGCTTTCCAACAAAATCAATACACGGAACAGCTTCTTCTCAGCATATAGTGAAGTTCAATGTTTTGATGGAAACCACTGACACTGCTGGCGCTGACCAGTGTAAGTAAAACTTACAGTGAATTAAATACAGAACTTATGTAAGAATTGCTGTAAGTATGACATAGCACTTCTGTTTGAAAATAATACAGATAGAAAACAGATATTCTGTTTGGTGGCTGTAAGTTAAACAAACAGTATTTCTGTTTCTAAGCTGTAAGTCAATAATACACCCAAATAAAGAGAATTTCTATTCTTTGTCTGTTTGTTAAATATACAGAATAGTTGTGTAATTGCTGTGACATACAGATATTGTGTATGTAATCACTGTATGTTATACAAACACGAGTTCTGTAAAGAAAACTTACAGTCAAAGTACAGAGTTTCTGTTTTACTTACAGAATTTATGTTTATGATTGCTGTATGTAAAACTTATACCAAAATATACAGTATTTGACTCGCTGAGCGAGTCAATGAGCACAAAGAATTCGCATTTGAGTGCAATAGCAACTCACACTCGACAAAAAATGATTTTATTCAAATGCTGGAATTGACTCACTTTTCATTTTGGCCTTGTCATTTACAGAAGACTCACTGATGCTTGATTTTTGTAGTCAGTAAAGCATGCATCAATGACATTAAATTCATTAAATTGAATGCTAGTGCACGTCTTTGCACCAATGAAATTAAATTGAATGAAAAGCGAGTCGATTCCAGCATTTGAATAAAATCATTTTTGGTGAGTGCGAGTTGCTATTGCACTCAAAATGCGAATTCTTTGTGCACTCATTGACTCGCTCAGCGAGTCAAATACTGTATATTTGGTGTAAGTTTTACATACAGCAATCATATACATAAATTCTGTAAGTAAAACAAACAGAAACTCTGTACTTTGACTGTGTGTTTTCTTTGCAGAACTCGTGTTTGTATAACATACAGTGATTACATACACAATATCTGTATGTTTTACATACAGCAATTACATACAACTATTCTGTATATTTAACAAACAGACAAAGAATAGAAATTCTCTTTATTTGGGTGTATTATTGACTTACAGCTTAGAAACAGAAATACTGTTTGTTTAACTTACAGCCACCAAACAGAATATCTGTTTTCTATCTGTATTATTTTCAAACAGAAGTGCTGTATGTCATACTTGATTTTCCTGTTAAAACCCACTCTATGAGACTGGCTTCAAATACTTTTATTATTTTCACAATTCACAAGAACAGAAAACATATGAAAATGTTAGAGGCTAGTCTGAGAGTCTAAATAATATGTTTTATAGAACATAATATTTTACTTCAGAGGCTGGTCTCAAACAAATTCAGATTTTTCACTTAACACTCTTTGAAGCTGGCTTTGAAAAATTTTATGCTTTCCATATTTAATACTCACTGGTATTGAACACATTTTTCATTTTGATGGACCATGGTTAATGTCTGAACTTTGAGGCCAGTTGAATGAATGTTATGTTTTATGAAACATAAATTTTACTAGGGTTTTGAAGCTGGCTTCTGACCAGCAGTCTTGGTCAGGATTCTATATTATTGTATTTGGGGCTTACTTTACTGAAAGATAAGTTTCATAAAACATAAAATTTGAACACTCAAGATAGCCTTTAACATCTTCATATGTTCTCTATTCTCAATCAGTCACCAATTGATATTGAGGACTGAGATACATATAAGCTGAATAGTCATTGGAAATCATTCAATGAATTGCACATTTCATGGAATATAATATACAGTGTTTAAAGGCTTTGAGGCTGGCCTCAGCAAAAAATAAGTTTTATGGAACATAATATTTGGCCTCAGAGGCTGGCCTCAAACAAATTCAAATTTTTCCATTTAAAAATCGGCCTCAGAGGCCGGCCTCACGCAAATTCATATTTTTCTATTAAAAATCAGCCTCAGAGGCCGGCCTCAAATGAATTCAGATTTTGCTATTAAAAATCAACAGCCTCAAACATATTCTTTGTTTTCATGATGATATGTATGCCTTGAGGCCAGCTAGGTGAAATTTATGTTCCATGGAACATAGAAATCACTTGGGGTTAGAGGCCGGCCTCTGATCACAGACCCTTGTCAGGATTCTAGAAAGAAAGGGAAGTGTGCCACTATTTCGCATCGACGTCGAATTGTCGAAACGTCTCGATCGAGTAACTCGGATCTTACCGAAAACGAAGCACCGCTGGTTTAGTAAGCAACGCCCAACACCTAGGTTAGTAAGCAGCGCCGAAAACGACGCACCGCCGGATTAGTAGGTTCGAACCCAGGAACTTGGCCTTGTACAAAGTAGGTCGACCGGGCCGGACTCGTCTTCGGACTTGGCCGGGTAGCGTTAGTAGCGCGAATAGACTGCTATTATTGCAGAAGTCTATGGTCTATTCTCGACCAGGTTGGTAAGCTATTACTCGAATATGACTAACGTTTTAGTCAGAATGCTAGATCGGAGCAACTCTAGCTCTACGATTCATAATCAAAGTGACTCGATAACTAATCATCCACGACATTATTGGAAACGAGCTTAATCAGCTCTATTGTAATTAGTCAGTAAGACCTCTGACGTTCCCGTTTTAGTACCAGAAAGATTACAAAGGTAATACAAAACGATTAGAAATCGATAGTCGATTCGCTAAGAATAGGCGCTTAGCTTAGTAAACACGCGCTTATTTTAGGAGCATATAGTAATATTCCTTACGTACGATAGCTACTGATGAGTCTATAAAGACGAAATGGCTACTTTGGATCCCCCTCCAAAGTCATTTAGCCTGTACGCCCCACACTCATAGTGTAACACACAGCCTTTTGCATTAAATTGCCCCCTCACCCCAAACGCCGTACACGCCGCTCTTCTTGGCTTTCTAAGTGGTATTTGTGGTCGGCAATCTTCGAGGGTGCGAGACCATTGAACAAGAGTTTCTGTTGGAACCGTGAGCCATGAGATGCGCGAAACAAGCGATATACGAACCCTGAGTGCCCTCTCCATGTCGTACACACTCTTAAAGACTCTAATCCCGATAGCCAGCTAAATAAACGAGAGATATAAATCAAGAGATGCGAAAAGGAAGAGGCGGTACACACCTCAAACTGCACTCTGGCCTCGTTGATGCGCTCGAAAATTTCCCGTGATATCGCGTTTTCTCATCCTCATGGTCCGCAACTTTCCTCACGAGCCACTCTTCACTCAGCAGGATCAATTTGTCCAATTCTTCTTTAAGGGTCCTAAATTATGATATAGTTGTCAATTTACTCTCGCTGGGAAGACTGTAAACTATACAATTTGAACTGGTCTATCCATCGGCCTTCTTGAGGAGTCTTCGGTGTCCAATCTCCCAGTTCCTTCTCCACTGTCTCCAGCTGAGCTCGCTGTCAAGTTAGCCTTCGTTTGACGGCATCCATATTGTCTGCCACGGCCTGAGGCGATAGTCAGTTAGTGGGCAGCGTGAAGAACCATGCCGAACCTGTTGGATCTCGATGATCAGCTTCACAAGTCCAAGAGCCATCTTGACTGGGTTTCCGTCTATGATCCCTGGCAGCCTCTTTGTGAGTGTCAAGATGGATCTTCCTGTTACCGCTAGGACATCTTTTGTACTTGACGGTCTTCAGCGCTGTCTGACTGTCCTCGGGGGTTTCTGACTAATCCTTGAGGAAGATTATGGAATGTTAATACCCGATTCATGTAATATGTAACTGTCTTCTCACCATAAGATTGATCGAGAGAGGTAGTCGTGGTCGTGGCTTGCTGGGCTGAAGATTTGGGCTCATCTACGGATGACAATCAGTTTGAAGATCGGGATAGCTTCAGACGATCAATCACCTTTAACTACTAAAAACTAGCTGGTTGTAGCGTTTCAGATAACACCGCTGACGTGCGATGACCTAGGATTGGGGTAAGTATCGCCGTTTGCGAGGTGATGATTTGACGCATACTACTTGGAATGGTAGCAATAGATGACTCTACATTGAGTTTAGCATAGAGTATGAACGGGGAGACGATAGGGTGCTCACCCAAAGCAGTCTCACCACGAGAATCCGCTGTTGAAGAGGCCAAAGGGAGGGACGATGTTAATTGGGAGGGTGTCGTACTTGGAGATTTGAAAATGATTTCGGCCTCAGGCTCCGGCTCTTTGAAGAACTTTCTTGGCTCTGTTCTGAAGGGGCTGGTGAAATGCACCGTTTGAAGGTGTCAAACATGCTGGAGAACTTGGACTCCTTGGAACTCTGTGGATTATCCTTCGCCATGTTGATCAAGGCAAGAGACAACAAGCGTTGAGCTGCTGTGCCCTCAGCGTACATGGGGCAGTGTTGGTAGTGTCACCTGTCAATCACAGACCACACGCCGCAAGCAGGCGCGAGGCTATATCCTAAGATAACTTAGCGTCACCAAAATAATGTGACCTCGGCCTGGCAGCGGAAGATTCCGAGACAAGAAAATTGGTCAGATTTCACCGACCGCACGGTCCGAAAGAGGTGGGAACATTTAAAACCCTAACCCAACGGAGCCTCGTGTTTGTTATGGACGTCGCCCCCATGTCGTGCTCATTTCATGACACATATACCCGCACCAGCCAAGATCTGTGCAATGTGGTCGCACTTGCACCCTATCAGTGTTGCGCGGACACCTCCCTCTTCCTGCCCCCTCAGTACTTCAGTCCTCAGCACCCACGCCTGGCCTGCAAGAATTCCTGGCAGCGACGATGATATGTTGATCTGCAGAGATCGTATACACCCCCACCTCACTGGGCTCTGAGAACCACTACTTCTCTTTCGGCCCCAACGGGCGCCCCCCTGGTCGCTGCCGTGCTCCTCCGCCCAGTCTATCCCACTGAATCTGTGCTGTCCCTCTTCTCCAGTGCTGGCTTAATCATCGAGCTGGGCCCAGAAGTGTCCTTGGCCGCTGACTCATCTCTGCCCTCCTATGGACTCTGTTGCCCTTCCGGCAGCGTCGGCACCGTCCATAACCCTCTCCTAGATCTGCCCCATTTGGCTCGAGCACGCTCCTCCACCTGACTACCTCGACCAATCCCGCGCTCTCCCCAGCCGAGCTGAAGTACCATTACACAGGCAAGGCCGTCGTCGAGGCGTTCAAGGCAGCCGATGGATGAGCTCCTTGCGAGTCTGGGTTTCTTTTCTGGATACCGGAGAGGAGGGTGATGAAAGAGAAATGGAAACGGAGACGTCCGTGCGGCGAAAGAAGAGTGGATAGAGACCCTGGAGAGAAATGGGGTGCGCTCACGACGGCGAGAATGTCGAGTGGGTCATGGCCTGTGACGATAGCGCACCTATCGTGACGAGATTGTTCGCGATGGGTGATGGTATTGCCACACGAGATTAGATTTATGAGAGGTTGAGAGGGAGGTTGATTGATGGGATGATAAGACAGCTTGAAAAGTGGGGTTCGTATTTCTTGTCTTTACAGTGTACAAATTAGAGTCCTTATATACATCGAGGTGGACTATGGAGCTAGAGGGGTAGCTACTGCGGAGGAGGAGTAATTACAATTGTATGACATAGAGTAAAGGAGTCAAGGAGTAAAGGAGGAGAATGAAGAATGAAGAATAATGACGAAGTATGGTACAAGATACAAAGGGAGGATTAAAGATGAGAGATAAGATAATAATGCGGAAAGATAAGATCAACGAGTTACGAAAAGATCACGTATTCGCTACATACGCCCTCCGAGGGTTCTGCAGGAATCCTCCAAATTTAAACTGAAATCATCGAAGAGGATCCGGAAGTGGAATCGTCGTTATCGTGGAAATTTGCGAAAGCATCTGTGCAATTGATAGGAGGGAATGATGCGAGAGGTGGGCGCTTGCGTTTAAGGTTAACAGGTTTGGCTTCGAGAGTGGCCTTGAGATTGGCAATCTCTGCCAGCATACGTTTGACGTTGTTCTGGGTGGACCATCCGGAGTAACGAGGATGAGCACGAGGGGCGACGAAGTCTTTCCATCCAACTAAAGATAGATCAATATGAAAATCGTCGAAATTGACAGGTTCTCCAGAGCAGGTGACAGTTTGTGTGTCAGGATGGTAGATAGAGAGTCGTTTGTTGGTGGGATTACAGTGATTAAAATCGGATGCAAATTGAATATATCCTTCAGGCATGAGGTTGGGATTAAATCGACCAAAACGGATACGCTTGTCTGTAAGAATAAACATAGCCACTTGTCCCAGATGAAATATGCGGTATAAATTGGAGTTTTCGCGGTCACGGACACGAATGGTAGTGCGAGTAGGTTGAGAAATATAAGGATGGTGGAAGGTGACATACTTTGGGGGGCGCTTTCCTGTAGACTTGAGGGTCTCGGAAATGGTTAAAGCGGCAGAGGAAACATCCATATGGATGTCAGGGATGGCTTCTCCATGGTCAGTGACAATAGCAGCGTTAAGGGAAGGGCTGGATGCAATGTCCTGAGGTCTAGGGGTGCCAGGGCGCTCGGACTGAGTGGCGGTCTTCTGGAATTTAAGAGACTCCATTATGAATAGGAAGATAAGGATGATATGAATAATAAGCAGAGTTAAAAGTTGTTTGAAAGCGATGGTGTGTGATAATTGTGTTGGGGAAATTAAAGCGAAAGGTGTAGAGTATTTATATGAAAAGGAGGAGATAGGTTTCCGATGAAGTCATAAATAAATTTGAGGGTCGTTCTGAGGGGTTTGGCTGATCCTGGAGGGAGAGAAAGAATGGAATCAATTCCTAGAAGCTCCAGGTATTCCTTCAGAGCGTTGAGGTGCGTAATTTGTTTGTATGGGAGCCATGTTATATCACCAGCTTTCCACAATATTTCAAAGGTGGCTTCATCTTTGGAGCCGGAATGGTTTAAGATTTTCTCCACAGCCCATTCTGGTTCAAATTCGCTTTCCAGGTTTAATTGAGTTGTGTGAGACGTCCAGGGAACAGTCTGTCATCATTGGGAATGTGTATTCTCAATAGGGAAGCATGAAATACATTGTGTACTCCCCTCTGCTTCAGATATTTGGGGAGTTCTATCTCAAATGATTGATTATTAAAGTCTCTGATAATGAGGTATGGTCCTATAAATTTAGGTACTAATTTGCGAGCATGACCTTTAGGGAAAGATATGTTCTTGGTAGATATATAAACTAGGTCTCCTTTAATAAATGGAGCCATTCTCCTTCGCTTATTTGCTTCTTGGGTTTGCTTGACCCTTGATGATAGAATACTATCATGAGCAGAAATGATTGCCAGCTTTCGTTGCAGGGCAAAGTTTCGAACTGAAGGGTACTCCACTGGATCTGCAGAGTTCCAGATCATGGATCTGGGCATCCGACCTGTATTCAAAAAGAATGGTGCATAACCAGTGCTTTCCGAGCGTGAATTGATGGCAAACTCTATATTTGGTAGTTTCATGACCCAATCCGTCTGTTTAGTATTGATGCAATTTCGCAGCATCTGTGTTATTGTTCTATTCGCTCGTTCCGTGGACCCATCGGTCTCTGGATGATATGCACTAGACATTTTTAGTTGAGTACCAATCAATTTATTCAATTGAATCCAAAAGGTGCTAGTGAATAATACGTCTCGGTCACTAATGATATGTTTTGGAAGTCCATGGAGTTTATAGACTTCATCAAACATTAATTCAGCCATTTGTTTGGTATTATAGTTAATTCTGCTTGGGACTAAATGTACCATGGCAGTCAATAAGCATATTATAACAGCTATGCAGTCAAAAGTTCCATCCCTATTCTTTGATTCTGGTAATGGTCCTACAAAGTCTACACCAATTGATTCCCATGGTGTTCCCGGAATGGGCAAGGGATTAAGTAGTCCATAAGGTTTTTGATTAGAGGGCTTGCTCCGTCGACATGTGGTACAGGTTAGACAGTATGATTTTGTATCTGACATCATGTCTTTCCACCATACATGGTCCCTGAGGTAGATTAGAGTTTTGTTAGTTCCTAAATGGGCCAACATGGAGTGTGCTTCTGAGATCACTATTTCTCGTGCACTTCGTCCCTGTATTAAAATGTGGGGTATGCATAGAAGCTTTCTATTGGATTTCAAATAGATTAGACCATTAAGTACGTCAAAATTCTTGAACTCAGAGGGTTTGTTCATGATCTTTCTGAAAAACAAATCTTCTCCATATTTAAATCTTATTTCATTTTCCAGGTCAATTCCTGACTGGGATTGCGATACTACAGACAACAAAGAAGTATCATAGGCCTGGTGCTCAATAGCAGTATCCTGGCGCTCCAGTAGATCCCTGTCAGTTGCAGGGTTGATTTTATTTAAGTTCTGTGGCGTTGAGACTTGTCCTTCCGGACTTATTAAAGTTTCTAATTGTTCATGTGTTGTTCTTAATTTAGTAGTCTGGTTCCTACTCCCGCCCTCCTTTCGTTCTGCAGGGCCTTTAAGAACGAAACGAGACTTCATCCGTGCAGCAAATTCTTTGGCTGTTTCCGGACGACCTGTTTCAGCAGGCTCAGACTTTTCCGTGGCTTCCGTTGCACAGCAACTTTAGCTTCAATGCCTGAGAGAACGGGCATTCTAAATTCAGATATTTCTCCGTCATCATTAACAACATCAAAGTATGTATATTCACTTGCAGTTCGCACTGTACCAGGTGCATCATTAGAGTAGATGCGTGATAATGCATCTGCAACTACATTGTCTGTTCCTGGTATGTATATAATCTCAAATGTAAATTCACTGATTTTTTCCATCCATCGTGCTTGTCTACCAGACAAGTTCTTTTGTTTAATCAGGTGTATCAGACCCTTATGATCCGTTATCCATTTAAAATTAGCTCCTTGCAGAATATCACGATGGCGAAGCATAGTTTCCACTCCTGCTAGCATTTCTATTTCATGCACAGGATAATTCTGCTGAGCAGAATTTAGTTTAGCCGAATAAAATGCAGCTATGCGCGCTGTTTTCCAGTCCGTGCCTTGGCTAATAAGACCTGCTACTCCAGTGGAGCATCCATCCGTAACCATCCAGATTTGTTGTGCTTCTTTTGAATAATCTAAGGGCACTCTGTGATGGTCTCGTGCACCTTGGACTAACTTTTAACATTTTCAAATGCACGTTGTTCTGTATATCCCCATCGAAACGAGACAGTGTCTCCTGTCAGTCCATGTAGGACTCCCATTGGGATCCGTACATTGGGAATATCATCAGCTAAATATCCAACAGAGCCTAAAATCCACGTAATAGGTCTCGGTTGGTAGGTGTTTTCCAATTCACAACTGAATCCACTTTATCAGGGTCCATTCTGATCCCATTATTAGTTACAATTCGTCCTAAAATTTTGAGAGAAGACTCGAGAAAGTGAAGTTTATTCTTACTAAGATAAAGTTTTTCTTTCTTAAGTACATCAATTAAAATCTTAACATGTCGTACATGTTCTTCCAATGTATTTGAATAGACAATTATGTCGTCTAAATAGATGTCCATGAAATGTCCGATGTATGGGGAAAAATATGGTTCATTAGGGCCTGGTACGTTGCCGGAGCATTACAATCTCCAATTTGAATTACCTGGCTCACCATGTTTCCGTCAGGTGTTGTTACTGCGGTTCGGTTCACATGGTCTGGGTCAATTCTAATTTGTTCATAAGCATCTTTTCCATCCATGGACGATCGAAATTTATGGCTTGCCGCCCTCCGAAGTATTCCTTCAGGATCAGGTAATGGCGACGTCATTTTATGGGTATTATCATTTCGAGCACGTAAATCTATTACTGTGCGGAGACTGGGTGATTCTCCTGACGCTCTAGGCTTTGGTATGAATAACATTGGGACTGTATTTCGCGAGCTAGTAATTTCCCAGCGTCCTGATCTAAGATAGGCATCTCTCTTCTCAATCCACTGGCTTGTGAACGCTTCAGGGCATCGAGATGCTCTCCAAGGATAAATTTTATCCGGATTAATAAGAGGAATAGTGTGATTAATCGCTCTGAATGGTGGTAGCTCGGTTTCATTTGCTGTTTTACACAGAGGTTCTGCATATGCGATTAATTCATTCCTTGCATATTCTATCCCCTTGCTGAATTAATTCTATTGCTCGGGATGCAAGACTTGTAATATTAGACCCTTTAATTGGGTGAGATTCGTCGCAGCCTACTACTAAGCGTGATGGGTTTAACCCAATGCATGCCTTGTGTTGAAACAACCAAGGAGTGCCTAGAATTATATCATAACTTGATATATTGATTATGTCGAAGTACCGAGTCTCTTTAATGAATTCATATTCAAATGTAGCTCGGGTTCCTGAGTTAATCTTTGATCTGGATCCCTGAACCGCAAGCTGCAGTCCTAAAGGCGAGTCATATTTAATTTTTCCACCTTCAGTTGGTCGGCTAAACTAGATGCCATAAAATCTCCAAGAGATCCAGAGTCTAGTAGTGCTCGTGCCGGATGTCCATTAATTTTTACTGTAATGACAACTGGCTTTGGAATCGAGCGCTTAGTATCCTTAACTTGGGCTGCATTGCGCTGTAGGCTTGGGTACGATCCCCTTGAATTTGAATACCATTTAAATAAATGGCATTGATTTCTTCATGATCTGGAATATTGGCTTCGATATAACTGAGCCTAATAATTTCATCGGTTTGAAATTGAGGAGATACTTGGTCATTGAGTATTTGCTCAGTTAGATCAATGAGAAGGCTATTATTCTCTATAAGAGCCATCGCTTTTTCTTTCTCATGTTTAAATAATTGTTCTTGATACCATTGTCGAAGATCCAACTGAAAAGAAGGGTCCTCAATTATGTGTCTCTCAATGGAAACGGTTACTTTAGAATAATTATCTGTGATCAATAATTTAGGCGTGCTGAGATGATCACAGTATGCTTGTACTGTATAGGTTACTTGATCACGCTCTGCGTAGGGAACATCTGGAACAAATGGTCTACATGCTTGTAGTTCCATTTCCAACCCTCTCTAGACAATATCCCATTGGAAGATGGTATCTTATGTACCATTGAGGCGGAATGTCAATTCCATCGTATGCAGCTAGTCTTTTAGCATATTCTTTTCCAATATAAAAGTCTGGAGATCGCACTTCCTGAGTACTAAAATAGGTGGTTAGTTTCCGAGCTTTATCATACACAGAATAAGTGTCTTGATTGACAAGTTTGACTGCAAATCTTTGTGGGATTGCATAATTATACACTGCCTCAGGGTAAGGTTGCGAATCATGAAGGATATAATCAGCTCTTTGGGCTATAATATCCCCAAGAACTTGATCTGGACGAAGGCGTACACCCATCCGGTTCTGTTCCCAGGCTATTTCCTGGGCGCTTATTTCATGTCTTGGCGATTCAGACACAGAATTATCAGTTATTTCTTCGTGTGAATGTGAGTTATTTTCATTTAATATATGATTAAACATCTGAACTTGATTCCCAAATAGTTCAGGAGTCCCTTGGTCCGAGCTTAACTCATTTGAGTTATTATTATTAGGTGATGTCTTTCTTTCATCAGAAGATTCATTAAATTCGGGATCTTCTGTATATTCAGATTTAGGGTTCATATGATCGGAATCCTCAGATGAGCTTGAATTATTAATCACTGGATTGTATCGATGTCTTTTGTACCAGTGACCTAAGTCAAAGTAAGGATTGGTGAGTGTAGTTTTGGGGATTGTTAAAGGTAACCCCTCGAAATCATCGTCATGAATGTGGCATGTAGTAGATGTATTAGATACAACTGTAAAACGAAATTCATCGTCTACTGCAGGGTCCCTAGTGGGATATAAAGTGGTTATTCCACTTCTCAATACCAACATAGCGTTATATTCATATGCATTGCCCATTGTATGTAGTCTGGTTCCTTCTTTAGAACCTCCGAAATGCTTAATTAATTCAGTGGCGTACCAATCACAAACTCGAAAGTAAGGATCAGCTAGATACCTGATATGAATATCAGTTCGGATGAGCCGATATTTATCAAATACAAAGTAGAATTCCCCGGTCCTCGTGAAATATAAAACCTATCAATTACATTTCGGTGGGAACGTAATCACTATCACCTGGATGAGGTTGATAGCTTGATAAGGCATCTTCTGCCATACGGGCTAATGCATCCCCTAGACGAGTTCGTCTCGGATGATGTGGAAAATACTCATTCCATTTCGGACGAGGATAATCATGAACTGCCCCAATTGGAAGCTCAAAGGGTTGTATCTCAATTAAGTTGAGTGAAATATTGTCCATTAGTTCAACCTCATCTGGAGATGATAAATTTTCTAGTTGTTCACTGCAGCAAGACTCATAGTCCGCTTCATTTGGCATGAGTTCTTCATCTTTGACTTGAATGCTAAAATTAGACAATCCTGGAGGTTTAGATGAGCTTGAACGGACGCTATTTTTCTTTGGGCAATTCTTAGACATGTGTCCAGTTTCATGGCAGTTAAAACATTTCCCAGCTGCAAGGTGTTCGGATCGTTCTTTATCAGTAAGTAAAGAAGTCTGGGGTCGCTCAGATGACCCTTTAATCGGTGGTCTAGATGACCCACCATGATATGGTGTGAAGCGAGGTGTATTATGCCTTGAATTGTGCGAATAAGGCTTTTGAAATCTACCTCTGGACGGGTTTTGGAACCGTCGGTTAGCTACAGAGTTATCTCGATGAGATGAACGAGATACAGCCCTCTCAGACTGTAGATCTCGTCCCTTTCCTTTCAAGGAACTGTGCCCCGAACTGGTTTGTCCTGAGGGTCCAGACTTTGGATTATTATTAGCAGTATTGCCTCGGCGATTAGTCCGATTGGCAACACCTTCAGAGATCTCAAGAACCTCAGCGTGCTGTACCACAGCGTCCCAGGTAGATATATCTGGATTGTATCCATCTCGATACAACCCTTGCTGAATGGACTGTCGGAGTCCATCCCATAATTTAACAACTTTGTCTCGAGGATCTGTTGTTCCAATCATATTATAAAGCTCTATGAGCTCATGTACATAAGTTGATACACTCCGGTCATTTTGGAAACAACGTCTTAATTTAACACGCTGTTCTGCCCTATAATTAACCGGGAAACAGTAATCAAATAACTGTTCAAAAAGTCTTTAAGGTCCCATTCATGAAAATTCATGGAAACCTTTTGGGTATAAAAATCATATGCTATTCCAGTCAAGTAGTACAATAATAATAAGGCTCTACGCTCTTTGCGTACTCGTCCCTCAACTAGATAAGTTGTTCCTTCAGATACAAATCTGTTAAACATGCTCGAGTCTCTGGAGTTCCATCATACTCTTTGGGTGCAATGGGTTTTAATCCAGACTTTCGAGATGACTTAGATTTCTTTTTCTTCTTCTTGTGACGCTCAGATCGGTCTGTTGATTTAGACTCCCCTCGATCTCCGAAAGTTTTGTTCGGATCAGGGTTCTCATCACTATCTGAGCTACTGTCAGAGGAGTCGTCGCTCGGATCACCTCCTTTTCTAATTCGGGCCATATTGTCTAGTAAGTGCAGCCAAATAACTATAGGTGCTAACTGATTGATGGCTCGGCTTGCGGCAGGTCGTTCTGTTTGATGCATGGCGACCTATATATCTCTTGGAGCCGGTGTAGGCTGCACTGATCTATCCACAGGTTCTATACTAACCTGGAGTTTATTAGCATCTTCGATCTTCTTAATTAATGCTTTCTGCTTTTGGAAAGCTTCCTCGATCTTCTTGAGCTCTGCATGCTGAGCTTCGAGGTTTATTTCATCATTGCCAAGACTGACATTTCCCCATTCACGTGGGTCAGGTCCTTTGCCTTTATTCGGTTTGGAAGGCCCTCTCCGCGTGATTTGGAGGAAGAAGCTTCTGGTTCTTCTGATTGGGGTTCAGTAATGAAAACTCTAGCATTCCTTCGTGTTATTTGCTCTTTCTGAGCTGGAGTTAGAGATTTCTCAGCTAGGGACAGAGGATCTTCACTGTCTGGTGCTTCCTCCGTTATTGGCTTATTTGGATGTTTTCTAATCCAAGCATGAAACGTATCTTGTGATTCATGGAGGGTATTACTTGACTGCTCAGGTTCGGGTTCAGCCAAGTCCGAGCTTGTTCGTGTCTCAGCTCAAATGGACTTCGCAATGAGCCTCTTGCGTCATTAAAATAGTCCTCTTGGGACTTAGATAACTCGGCTCCTCCCAGGCTCCTTTGAGTCTGCTGGTTCTACTGAGTCTTGGACTACAGGACTATCAATCGGATCGCTGATCTGTCCAGCGCGAGACCGCAATTTATATATATTCGTTCGAGACATAATAAAAGAAAAGAGAATTACTAGTAATGTAAAAGGAAAAGTTAGTTCAAAGAAATAGACAGAAAGTAATTATATCCTAGTGCTGGTAGCTTCGGGTGATCAATCCTAGGTATCCCAGGTCGTAGGAGAGTATGAGATTATGTTACAGGGTGGAGTGGTGTCGGAAGCGTGTGGGAGATTGAGTTCGGAGTCGGGCTATTTTTGTGGAGCTTGTCAAAAAATATGTGACGATAGCGCACCTATCGTGACGAGATTGTTGCGATGGGTGATGGTATTGCCACACGGATTAGATTTATGAGAGGTTGAGAGGGAGGTTGATTGATGGGATGATAAGACAGCTTGAAAAGTGGGGTTCGTATTTCTTGTCTTTACAGTGTACAAATTAGAGTCCTTATATACATCGAGGTGGACTATGGAGCTAGAGGGGTAGCTACTGCGGAGGAGGAGTAATTACAATTGTATGACATAGAGTAAAGGAGTCAAGGAGTAAAGGAGGAGAATGAAGAATGAAGAATAATGACGAAGTATGGTACAAGATACAAAGGGAGGATTAAAGATGAGAGATAAGATAATAATGCGGAAAGATAAGATCAACGAGTTACGAAAAGATCACATTGCTACATGGCCCGGCATCTGTAAGGGCTCTAAGCTCTAAGAGCCGTGTGAAGT